>JAVXUL010145649.1:0-14503 GCA_035590515.1 Trichilia minutiflora
TAAGACCTGTGTAGTACGTCATCACATTCTTCTCTCCTTGTTTGAAGGATGCTAGCTCACTCTTCAATTGGTAGATGCGTGGTGCATTTCCAACCGAGAAACGTTCCTTCAAATCCTCCCATAATCCTTTTGCACTCTCTGCATAGCTTATGCTAGAGTGAAGTTTCTGATCTATTACATTGAAAAACCATGAAATCAGCATGGAATTGCAAATTTCCCATGCCTGCGCTTCTATCGTCCCTTCCTCCTCTGGTTTCTTCACAGTTCCATTAATGAAACCAAGTTTGTTTTTGGCTCTCAGTGCATTCCGCACCGCTTTCTCCCAAGTCTCGTAATTTTCTCCATTAAAAACGCATGATGTGATCAAGGCTCCAGGGCTATTCGAAGGATGCAGATAAAGGGGTGAAGTCATAGGCACTCCTTCTTGCTGTTTACTTCCCTCAGCTCCCACTTTTTCCATTCTGCTTTGAGTATTATTCTTGATCAATACTAGACCTGCTCTAATACCATGTAAAAATGGAGAGAAAAATGATGTCTTACTATATCTCATAACAGTAGTAAATATATACAAGTTACCTCACTACAATACTACCAAAAAAGGAACCTAAAATCACTCTTAAAATACAGCAATCTATTATATTGTACAATTATCAATATCTTCTAAATAAGTAAATATAGTTGACCATATCTTCACAGATATATTCTGAAAACGAAAGGGATGAACAGCTCAGCACATAGAGCAACTGCTACGACCTGATCGAAAGGAGAATATTGCAACAAAAATTTGTAAATTGATTGTAATGATTGGATGAAACTTTCAAGTTTCTTGTAATGATTGTAATCAATACACAAACAGAGCATTTTCTGCATTTTGAGTCAATTTATATATGCCACTTCTTGTATTGAAAAATGAAACATTAAAAGGGAATGAGTTGTGTTATGACTTTGGAAAGACATTTCCATGGAAAGGTTGGTTGATTATGGTGCCATATCTTTATCCCATAATTCATCTAATGAACTAATGAACATTGAGTTGATTTTAACTCTGTTTTCCTTTTTATCATATATGTAGATGTTTACTTTAATTCTTATTGTAAGCAAATTAAATAATGTGTTGACTGTGATTACATAATGTGTTGACTGTGATTAGAATGGGCAGAAGAAACATGCTTTTATATAGCCAAGAAGTATAAATCAAAAAAGAAGTAATTGAAATACTACTTTAAGAAGGAGAACACTAGACAATCCTACATTAATTCTAACACTTGCCCTAATGAATGCTGAAGATGGTTTTGCGTAAGTGGGCTTGAGTTTGTAAACTTGAAAAATGCTGTGAAGAGGCCAAGAGCGAAGCTCAAAGAATTGGAAGAAGTATAATGGGCCGAAAGAGTTTTAGATATTGGAGAGGCCCAAAAACCTTAAAAAATCATAGTCCATTAGGCATGGACCATAGTGACCGTCCTTGTGCTCCATTAGGCGCCCATTTATTATAACTTTAATTCAATATTTTTTAAACAAAAATAAATACGAAGACTTTCAATTTCTGATATAAGACTTTGTTTGTTAATTTTATTTATTGTAAATAATTTAAATTTGTGGTATAAAAACATATAGGACATGGAAGGAGGTTGGTTGTGTTTTGGCAATATAAGATTTTGCCGAAAGCCCAAGTGGTGGAAATCCATCAAGCCCACAATATAAAATTATATTTTCTTAAATTGTTATTACATTAAAATTTTGAAATATAACAAACATTAGATAATTAAATATTTGTAAATGATAATTGTTGATTAATTAATTTATTAAACATGAAAATAATATATTACATAAATTACATGCTTACAACTAAAATATTCATTCTTTGCTTGTTATATTAAAATTAATAAAATAGCATACATCTATATTGTTCTAAATTATAGTTATTATACTAAATAAATATTATCACTAACGGTTAAATAAAAGAAGTAAAATTTTAATAAATTAATTATTTGACGATTATCAAAGTGAACAACAAGTATGCAATTACAAAATTCATCATTGATATGATCAATTAATATCTTAAAACTCTAATAAGTTAATACATTGACTATTATCATAAATGCTGTATTTAATTAATCTATCTATCCTTGCTGCTGCTGATGGCACTCTGGTGAAGTGGATGATGATGGTCGAGTTGATATATATATATTTTTTTTATTTGTGTAAATTATTATTCATTTATTGTTCCGTAAACAATATTTAATTGATTCGTATTCAAATTTGGCCTTGTAGAATATGTCCAAATTTTTACAAAGAAAATGATATATGTACATCAATTTATATAAAAGATTTGAAATGACACAAAAAGTATACATTTATAAATATATTGTAATATAAATTACTTTATATTTTAGTTATATTATATTATTTTATTGTCATTAAAATAAATAAAAATTATTATTTTTGTTATATTACAAAAGCCAGAGAAAAAGTAAGATGTTTAGTGAAAAAGTAAGTCAAATTTTAAATTTTACTTTAAGACTAACGTATTGGAATGATATAGTATCAATATGTGTGGTGAGCATATATGTGCATACCTGGCATATTTGATAATTGCTACCTTATAAAGAGAGCTACAATTGTAGGTGATTATAGAAAGAATGAATTATGAATAAGGAATTCAAGCATAGTTAACGAAAATCAATCTCATTGATTTTGACCGAGATCCTCTGGCACATATCATGGGTGTAGATTTTAGAGAAATTATTTCTTGCCACGTTGAATAATTCCTATGTCTAATTTTAGCTCCACATAACTCATATAATGGGATTAGGTTCAAAATGAATCCTCTAACTTATTTAATTCTAGGGCTTTATGATCGATGGCACAATGGCACAAATTGTTCCTAATGAGAGAATACATCCCTCCATGAAACCATACAAATCTTCAATCTTCAAAGAATTCAAAATAGTCTGAGAGAATACATCCCTCCATGAAACCATACAAATCTTCAATCTTCAAAGAATTCAAAATATCTTTGAATATTTTGAATATGATGTCCGTAGAGTTACATGTATTGATTAGTATTCAATTGATTGACTTTGATCCAATTCTAAGGATCACTACCAAAATGTTGTCGTATGAGTGGTACACCTTGACTTCATCTTCATCAGTGAACAAAATGAGGATAGAAGTAATCTTATGCTTCTTTTTGACTCTTGCATTCATAATATGTAGGTCATGAGCAAAATTGAAAAAGGAATACTTTGAGCACTTCTTTCTTATCTTGTTTGGATTCCTTGCCAATGTAGGACCTCATGAGATTACCATTGTTCTCTAATTCAGTTAATTGTTTCTTATGAGCACCTCAATCTGCATTTTGATATCTAGGCATTCTTTTATGGTACACCTATAATCTTGACGAAACTTACAAAATTTCTTCTTCAAATGCCTTGCCCCCTTCCTTATTAGACGTGGTTCTACTAACATTAACCCTTGATTATTAATATATTTAAACACTTCTAAAAATAGGCTATTAAGTGGAGTAAACTTACTTTTTTTCTTGGGCTTGATTTACTCTTCTCGGATTTTCCCTTATTTGTCATTGTCCTTCTCTTGAGAAGCTCATGTCTTTTATTAGGTTAATTGTTTTCAGAATCCCTACCCTTCCCTTTATTGTACTTGGAGTTTCCTCTCTTATTGCCTTTTCTATCATTGTTCTTTTCGTTTTGCAATTTATCTCGCGACAATGATTTGACCATTTTTCTTTTTTAAGACTTAAGAAGCTTCTAGTCTTCAATCTTTACTTCATTGGAAAGCTCCCTATGAGCTTCCTTGTATGAGGTTATGAAATGCTTCTATATTGTATATGCCATAGCTCGAAATCCTTGGACTATGACCGACAGGAAATAAGGCTGGCTTTATCTCCTAAACCTCTTACTAAAATGAATGTCTTTCATTATCCATTTTATATGGATTATAAAAATGCATATAGGACATAACTACCCAACTAATAATGTAATGCATAACAATGAACTCAGGCCATTTAAACTAAGAAGTGAAACTTAATGTTCATAAATATACACACATAACTATAAACATATATCAATATATTTACATAATTACTAATTCTTGAAAATACATAAGAGGGTTACATTGCCCGTTTTACAGACTGACTATTCATGACTAGACCCAACCTTAGTGACTGTACCTCAATATCCCGCTCCATTTGTCTATCTTCCGTAAACAGCTAAAGTACCTGCAAAACTAAGATGTGGTAGGGGAGGTAAGTCTTGGGAAAGACTTAGTGAGTATCTCAAAACATACATGAAGTTATCATATAAAAGAATTAACCTAATTTAAACAATTAGCATGCACACACGTAATGCATACACGTCCAAAGATATATATAATTATCATACATTTAAAGAACGTATATATCATCATAATTGATCTTGTGAAACAAAAGATGTTCATTTATCGTAAACATTAGCTCATAAGAATTGGTCTATAATGCACGTATCATGTTTGTCTTTGAATGCCATACGCATGTATATGTGTATGTCATGCACATATCATCTTTGGTCCGTGTCTAGGGCTACGTACTTGACCGAATAGAGGGACACTCTATACCCAAGGCTACGCACTTGATCGGACAGAGGGACAATCATGTCTGGATCTATGAATCAAATAGGTAACATCTGTCTTTTTCTGTATATGCAAATGAAAATGCATATGTATGCAAGTATGTATATGATGCAATGGAATACGCACACTATACAATCATAATGTACAATTAATAACCATTCCAGTCACCTGAAAATTTATACACATAGCATCTCACATATATTTACCATAATAATCTCACCTTGATAATACTTGTACCATAGCCCTATTTATAAATCACATCTAACCTTATACATATGAATATATCTCATAATGTCGCTTTAATCATATCATAATAGCATATACACGGGAACCAACTCTTAACACTTTCTTGTTCCTTTCGTACTAGTATACATAATCATCATTCCTTATATATTTTCATCACATGGAAACTTATAATAAAAAAATATTCCATCATATCCATATAATCCTCATCTCATATCTATAAACAAATTAGGCCTTCTCCTGACCTCAATACCATCATAAAATTATAGAAAAGATCTATCACATCAACACTTCCAAGGGTTCTCAATAACACAACACATTTATAGCTCTAGTATCATAGCCTGCGATGTCTGACAAACAACCACAATATATACTATAAGACAGGGGTCTCGCTCATATCTTTAACTCTGAGATAGGGAATCATACCCCGTATCTTTATATATATGTGCACATGGTTGTAAATGGAGTATAATTTATTATCAAAAACCAATCCAAATCCTTATGAGAAGAAGTCATAATTGTTGTCATGAAATAATAAAGTCACAAAACATACTAATAAATCACAAACAAGGAAACCGCCTCCTAGTTTCCACCACAATAAAAAATCCATTGCCTCCCATTTATACATCAATGTATAAAATCTTTCTAATATTTTAAAATATAACATATATTTAAGTTTTTAAAACAATTTAATGAAAAATAAAATTTATCAATTCCACTCACTTGATTATCTGTATTTCTCTAGATTCTATATTGTAAAACAAACTAATAAAATATCACACAAATAACTATTGAGCATACACATATATAAGGCAATCTCCTTCCTCTAGTATCAAATATAGGTATTTTAGAATACCTTACTTATTATTCTTTACTAGGAGAAGAAGCTGTCATTATAATTAACAAACACAATGCTGATTCAAGGTATCATAAACCAAATCTAACATTATTAAAATCAACATACAAGATCTAAAGCTACTATGATGGCTTACCAAGTTAAAACCATGACATTGAAATCATCCTAACTCACTGGTTGTATTGTCTCATATTATATAACATTGGCCTTTTGGCCAAGTCATCATCAATATAATGTGTTTGTTTTCTAGTTATATTGATATAAACATATCGTTATCACATCTATATTTATAATCATACAAATATATATACATATGCATATCTCGTTTCATAACCACATGCCAATTCTAATATAATAAATCTATAACCGGCCTCTTGGTTTCCTTAAATCTCTCTCAATTACATTATCAATAATTAGGAAACTCATAAAATTAAGCCATATGGTATATAACTTATCGCATATGGTTTCACATACAACCTAACATAAAACAAGTCAACATTGTCTAGGTAATGATTGCTGCATTTGTAATGATACTACTCCGCATCACTAATTCATATACACTTACTACTTTAAAGTTAAATCACATAAAGCGGTTTAGAGATAATATCTCACAATATATGCATATACCTATGAAATATCTAGCTCTATTGTCATATTATAATAGTATAAATCAAATTTCACAAGCCAAAAGTTATAGTTGGCCTCATTGACCTCGATCTTCTTACATCTATCAAACAATGGTCTATGGCTCTTACAACTCATACCATCAAACATCTCAAGCCATTTGTTATTACTACATCGACCTACATATTATTTCGATATTTTATCGAATACTTAATATGCAATCGCCATTGTATACATCTCCATAGAAAATTTTATAATTCATTCACCCCAACACGTATTGCATTGTTCACAGTGACATTCCTAATTATTGAATTCATAAGATGTCAATATTTACCATCACTTAGATATTTCATCGAACACTTGGCATGCTAAGTACTCTTAACCAATCTTTTCTATATTTTAAGCCTAATGAACCCGATAATACAAACATTCAACATCACAACATTGTTAATAATTCGATGTTATCAATCACAACACAAAAATTTCAAGCTAACCAATCAAAATCAATCAACTTATAAACTAATCTATATCATTCTCTTATATTCATGAAAAACATAGGTTTTATAGTGAAAACTACTCACCAAGAGTTTATCCGACCTTTATAAGTAAAACATATGATTTTAGAAGTTGAAATACGAAAAAAATCAATATTTCACCATTGTTATAGTGAACTTTAGGTACTATTCTAGCAACTTTTTTGGCATTATATCATCGAAATCTGGTTCCTCTCGTCAACACGAGTCTAATAGCACAAGCAGTTCATCAATCTGACGTGTGTGCACGAAGTTATGATCAAAAAATATTTTTTCTCTCTACTTTATCTCTTCTCTCCTCTCCTCTTTCTCCTCCTATACCCTCCAGAAATGAAAATGAGAAATAAAGACATATATATATATAGATCTCAGGGGAAATTTTGTTATTTTGAGATAAAATTACTCTTCGGGGGTAAAACGATCATTTTTCATCCTGTTTCGCATTCTGACCTCTCTTTTACTATTTGTCTCCATAGCGGACTTTGTTTCCTACTCCAAAATTCATCACCAAAATGTTTAGCCTCTTCTTTGAAAATCTTCCGCATTATCAATTTCTATTTTCGCTAGTTTTCGAACATTTTTCATCCGAATTTTTACAAAAAACGTCATAAATTCGTCATTCACTTTCTAAATTAAGAGCCGTTTATGGAATTGGATTCTACACATTATAATCATCCTACCAATATCAAAACATCTACAAAACAAATTGGCTATAGGGGTACTACTTTGAAAATCGAGCCGCGATTTTATTTATTTTATCGAAAAATGTCATAATTCTTTCAATACTTATCCAATTTGAGCGCCGTTTCTGGCATGATCATTTAGATGTTACAAGCTTTCATTCGGTACCAAACTATATTAATTCTAATACTACTATAGTAATTATATTCAAATTATCAAAATACCCTTAACTTATTTTTATTTACTAAAATACCCCTGAATTGAGATACGAGATATTATACCGAACTCAGAAGGACAATATGCAAGCTTATTTGAGCTAGAACAGAAGGATCTTGGAGATATTTAAAGAAGTTACAGTGAAGAAGCTTTCCAGGTCTGAGAATTCCAAAGCCGATGCATTGGCCAGATTAGCTTATCTTTAATAAAAAAAGCTTCTGCTTTAGTGCCTATAAAGATTCTAACACAAAGGAGTGTTGACTTAAAGGAGGAACATGTGGCTACCATGCAGAAAATCCTAGACCCGGCGTGGATGAAGAAACTCCAGTCATATATCCAATACGGGGAACTACCAATAGACAAAAGTGAGGCAAGAAAGATAAAGAACAGATCAGCCACGTATGTTATCATTGACAATATACTATATAAGTATGGTTTTAGTTTGCCATATTTAAAATGTTTAAGATAAGATGAGGCTAATAAAGTTCTGGAAGAGATATATGGTGGGGTCTATGGGAGCCATAATGGGTCTCGTTCACTTATGTACAAAATCTTTCGACAAGGTTATTACTGGCCAATAATTTAGAAGGATGCTTCTCAGATTATCAGATCATGCCACAGATGCCAGGTTCATGGAGAAATTCTAAGACAACTATAAGAAGAACTCTTTTCCCTCTCCAGTTCTTAGCCTTTCTCTCAATTGGGACTAGACCTGATCGGATTGCTACCTACTACTTGAGCCAATATCAAATGTATAATTATTACGATAGATTATTTTACAAAGTGAGTGGAAGCAGAACTTCTCTCTAGTATAACAGAAAGGAAGACAATGGCCTTTGTAAAATAGAATATAATATACTGTTTTAGAGCCTCACAAGTCCTAGTGGTTGATAACGGGAAGCAATTAGACACTATCAAATTCAGAGAATTCTGTTCAGACTTCAATATCGATATGAGATTTGCTACACTGGCTCATCCTCAAGTTAATAAACAAGTGAAAGCTGCCAATAAATTAGTCAAAAAGGCATTGAAGAAGAAGCTCAGGGAACACAAAAGAACATGAATCGACAAGTTGTCCGAGGTACTTTGGGCTTATAGAACAACTCCCAAAGTGGTAACAAAAGAATCCCTGTTTCTACAAGCTTTTGGATGTGAAGCTGTGATCCCAGTTGAAGTCGACATCTTAACTTTTTGTGTGCAAGACCATGATGAAAAAAGGAATAAAGCTATTCGACGACTAGACTTGAATCTTTTAGAGGAAGCACGAGATAAAGCTGTAATCAGAGCGACAGCTCATCAATAAAAAGAGTCTCGATACTACAATCAAAAAGTCAAATACTGAACCTTCTATAGAGGAGACTTAGTTCTCAGACGAGTAACTCTTAACACCAAACTTCCTAATGAATGAGTGTTTGGAGCCAATTAGGAAGGCCGCACGAAATCACTAGGGTTCTTAGACCCGGAGTCTATAAGCTAAAAACCCTTAGTAGAGTACAAGTCAGAAAACCTTGGAACACTGAGAAGTTAAAGTTGTACAATCCCTGATTCAACTTTGTGGCTCGACCTTCTAATTTAGCACTTGACACCATACATATTTATCTCCTAAAGATATAAGCCTCTGCCATTGTCAGAAGTGTTCCTTCAACATTCAGTTTTTACATTCTTAGCTGGTGAATATTTCTTTATTTTTGGGACTACGTTATCTTCGATTTGAAGACTACATACTGGTATGAGACCATATCATCCCCGATCTGAGATCGTATATTATAATGAGATCATGTCGTTTTCCATCTAAAGATCACATGCTAGTATGAGACCATGTTATTATCGATCTGAGATCATATATTGGTATAAGACCATATCATTCCTGATTCGAGACCATATATTATTGACGAGGTCACGTCATATCAGATCTGAGATCAATGATAAGTATGGTCTAGTTTACATTGCTGTCATTCTTAAAGTCGAATCGATGATTATTTAAGTTTATTAATTCTTGTCTATTATAAAGACAACTTATGTTTATAATTAATGAGAGCAATGATATTTGTTTTGACAATTCTGTCTATGCCTGTCATGTTTGCTTGCCATCTCAATTATCTATTACAGTGTTATCCGAGCTGATCCTTATACTTAGTGAAAATTTTTAAAAGTATTTTGTGTTAATTAACTGTTGAATTATCAATTTATACTGAATTAACTATTATGTTTAAGAAAATATTCATTAAGTGACATATGTGAATAATTTTTACTACTTAACTAGTTTATATAAGTATAAGCAGATTTAATCTTGGAAGACACTTATTTGAGTACAAGGAAAAAAGATATGAGAATAGAAATTCAAATAAAGTTTACTATTGAAGAAAGAATGTTTCTTAATAAAAAGAAAAAAATTACAAAACTCAGAGCCTAAGTCTCTATATGAGTGGTTTCCTCTTGGTTTCCTGGAGGCTTAGGTCTCTATTCAGGTGGAAGTTCTATGGGTTGATCAATCAGGGGCTTATTCTATATGGTCAGAGGATTGAGAATGGTGGTCTCTACAATTGGGTCAGAAGTAGGGGCATCTTTGTTCGTATTAGCAGTTATTTCCCTGAAATTCGGTATTTTCCTCTCAAAGACCTCGTATAGCCACCCAAGGTCATGGTGAGAGTACCGGGACTTGAACATTTAATAAGTCAGATCAATCGTCTCGTCCATTTTGGCCTCACCAATTACCTTGGTAGCAGCTGTAGCATCCTGAGCTCTCTTGATCTCCTAAATTGCCCTTTATCTCATTAGCTCCAGCTCAGAAACCTTTTGTCATAACCAAGACCTGAGGTTGGCATTTTCTGTGGTGAGGCTGGTTTGCTCAAATTTCGAGACCGTCACTTATATTTCCAGTTCCTCCTTTTCTTTAGCCTATACCAGCTCCTTCTCTTCGAATTTCATTCTCTCCGTCACCAGAGTAGCCTCCGTAGTTTCGAGTGACTTCCTGGCCCAAGCATTTTCTTTCTATAATTTCTGCATCTTTTTTATGTCATCTTTTCTTGCCTCCCATTAAAGTTTCATTTGTTGTACCGTCGACATCAAAACAAGTTGTCATTATATTGGAAAAAAGAGATATTTAGCAGTTAAGTAAATTACTTACCCGTAATCTCCATCTATACATGAATTCCATCACCTCCTCATCTTTCTAGGACTTTAATTTCTAGGAAACACCTAGAGAGATATACTTTCCTGTATCACTCATCATCCCTGTAAGATGAGCATAATACAATCTTTTTTTTTGGGATGTCATCAGGTTTGAGCTAGGAGGTATCCATAGATCAAAAAAAGCTATCCCCAAAAGTAGACTTTGGGGGCAACAACCACCCCTGTCCTTCTTTTCTTAGGTTCTAGTCCAGTCAAAAGGGGCTCATTCACCACCCTCTTTCCTTTATTTTTGTTCTGAAGTTGGGGATTGATCTTAACCTTGGTGTCTGAGATAATCCCCGGATCTTGTCTCTTTTTAAGGATGAGGCCTCCCGTTCCTGCCACTTATTTTCTTTTCCCCTTATCTTAAGGGGGATTGGCAGAGGCCTCGGCTTGTTTCTTTCTCTCTGTCAATTGGCTTAAGGCAGCTAGGGAATTTTTAGAAGGTTTTTTAAAGGCCATTGATCCTACAGTAAGAACAAGAAAGTAATTAGCAACGTACATATGTATATATCACAGAATTACACAAGGGAAAGAGAATGAACCATTACTCTAGACACGATTCATTTTCTGAAGATTTACGAACTCATTACTTGGAGCCTGTTTTGACTAAATCCGAGGTGAATAGGTTCATGTCAAAAAGTAAGGCCTTTTGAACGTATAATTGAGACCTTGTTATTCTAATAATCTTCAAGCTACGAGGGTTTAATTCTCTCTTTTCAACCCACACTAAAGCCTTACTAAAGGTTCTCGGGACTGGAATGTCTGATTCTGAGTTCCAGTTACCATCTAAGAAAAACCATGTGTTCATTCAGTGTTGATTACAGTTGGGTTTTCCTTGATCAAGTTTAGTTTTTAAGGCCTTGCCTGAAGGTAGTATCATCCGAAATTCTTCTAGGGGGTTCCTCTTAAGGATAAATAAATGTTCTATTTCTTCTAAGGAGAGTAAGGAATCAGATATTTGACTCTATAATACATATAGATCTGATAATATTCTCCAATTGTTCAAGTTAAGCTAGTAGGGTACTATCTAAACGAGGCAAATACTTGGAAAAGTACCCTTGCAAAGTTAATCAACTCTTTAGTAGAACAACTTTTTGTTGAAGGGAATTTCACCCCTAAGAAGACTACTGGGTTTCTCATTAGCTTCGAGGGCTCAGAGGTAAATGTCCTTGGGTATTCCAAAGTAGGATGTATAGGCTTCCATGTTGATTTTTAAAACTGTAGACATGAAACAGTTATGTTTATATGGGGATCTGACCTCTGAAATCGGTGATGGACCAGCCATCAATGCCAAAACCCTCCCTGAGTTGTCTCTCCTAGATGCAGCCTTAGATGTAAAAGAAGAAGAAGTGGAAACAGAAATCATTTCTGCCTAGAAGACACAAGGAAAGGATTAATAAGGCTACTGTAGGATCATCAACATCTCAAAGACATTACCCAGAGCCATTACAACTTAATACACAAAACTAAAAACAGGCTAAGATTTGTTTCTTCCTCACAACCATTTTTCATCTAAAATAATTATTCTACTCATTTACAACTCTTAAATACTATTTACTTTTAACAGTGACAAATACATTCTGTTTTTCCATTTTTACATTATCATGAAAAGTGCAGGAGCATTTCAAAATAAAGATAAATAAACAACCTTTGATATTGAAACTCACCGAATATTATGAGAAGAAAAATAAAAGATAAAATTTGAAGAAGGATCGATTGAAATATATGTTAGTGTAGTATGCCCTAAAACCATTAGTGTTGTCAGTTTTGGATGTTTTGTATTGAATTACTTTAAATGATGTGTATTGTACATATTCATTAATAAATAAATTATTTCTGATTCAAATGTATATGCTGCTTTCTCTTGTTATATATACTAACAATAGAGTATACATATGAATAGCCCAGATAATAAAGGTATCAAAATGACTGGGCATCAATGTTGCATAGTAAACACAATTAATGTCTTTGATGAATATCATGAGATGATATTAGTACGGGTAATAAGATAGTCATGTTATTAATACATTAATATAGATTAATAGTTAGTAGAACTATTTTTCAAATGTGAGCACAAATATGATGAATCATACGGATATATGTTGTCAATAATTCATCATACAATTCTATTAGTGTGAGAAGTACTCCTTTGACCTGAGACATCATTATCGTTACTTTGTATAAATACATATGGTTCATATGGTGTATAAATATGAAACTAATCATGTCTTATATAATAAGTCAGTTTGATCATATGTTATTTATATCAAAATACGAATGATGTCAGTAAGGGATTCGTTGACTCAATGTAAAAGATTTCGAGATTCCGTTGAATCGAGTCGGATTCAAGTTCCTATTTGGATATTGATAAATGTCTGAAATCAAAATCTTTGGTCAAAGCACTTCATAGTTATATGAAAGAGTTTCATAATAACGAGTTTAGAGCATAATAACCATTAATCAGAACGAAAACTGAGATTAGGGTTTTGACTCCTGTGAGCCCTAACTTAGTTGGGATTAGACGAACGAAAGAAATTTACTCATATAGTATGTGCAATATAGAGTAAAAGGTTCGATGAACATTTTCTTTATTGTGGTTTAGGAACTATGGCATGTTGCTAGACGTCAACCATAGTCGTTAAGTATTCGAACGATTCAAAACGGACTCAATGAGATCGTTTTTGACTTATGGATAATATCAAAATGAACCAAGAGGTCACAACCATAAAATTGTGTTTATCCTTGCTATTAGAGAGATTAAATATTATCCGCAAGAGGGCTAGCACTCTCGAAGATAATATAAAGTCGAAAAGTGTAAACTGTTTACACTTTAAATAGTTTAACGAACCCGAAAACTTGATAAAATGACTTGAATATAACTTATGACAAGTTATATTATTCCATTTATATTTTATATATAAAAAAGAATTAAAAAATATTTGGTTAAAGTTGGTTTGACCGAATTAGGGACCTAAATATCATAAAATCAAAGTTTTGGGATCTTTGTGATATTTTATATTTTTACTTGGGAAACTTGCTCCATAAACTTTGGATCCATTAGTCTTTGAATAAAAGATCAAGGGTAATTAAGTAAATGTATATGTGCCTATATAATGAGTATTTTTCTATTTTGTAGTGAATTTAAGCATTTTTAGCAAAAATTAAAAAATAAACATTTGCTCTCTCTCTCTAAAATTCAGCCAAGCAAGGGGAAAGCAAGGGTTTAATTTTTCTCTTGAGATCTTGTGTTTTTAAGGTTGATATTTATCTCCAAATACTAAATGTTAGTGTTAATTTGTTTATTTTTGCATGTTTTTGGCATAACATTGATTAATTTGCTACTAAACCCTAATTAATGGTTTTGATTGCAACATAATCTTCATTAAAGCCCAATCATTTAGGGAATTATGTCATCAATACGAGTTGAGGGCCAAAAAATTGATACTAAATATATCGACAAAGTGAAACTCCACTTATGAAATTCTTAAAAATATTTTACCTTAGAAAAGTTTAGAATATAGAGAGGAGTGGTTATGAATTAACCAAAATC
>JAVXUL010145659.1:0-14503 GCA_035590515.1 Trichilia minutiflora
AGAGTTAATCATACTTTGAAGTGTAAAATGATAAATTTAACCTTAATACACATACACTTTTATGTACTCATCACCTATCCTATCCTCTGACCATCTTCAGGTGATGGGATGGTATCAGGCTGTAACCTGCTAAAATGTCAGCATCATTAATGATATTCGGCTACATACTATCCCATGACAGACATCCCATCATTCCCGTTCTTCGATGCCAAGTCACTATTAAGGGGGCACTATATAAAGGCAACTTTTTCAATAGAAAGTGGACTTTTGAAGACCTTTTTAGACCTTTTGACACTTTTGGAAGAAACACTTTGGGGCTGAGAAAGATCGGGCAACATCACTTTCTTCTCCTCAACGTCTCTTTGGTAACCTCAACATTTTCTTTTGTGTTCGTCATTTCTGATTTCCTTTCTCCGTGTTTGCTTGAAACAACATTTCTTTCCTTTATTACTTTCTAACTTAGGCATTGAAGTTTCCTCGCTGGGAACCCCATCCGGCGTCACTCTAAAGGTGTTATCATTTTGCAAGCTTAGGAGGTGAAGCTTTGTTAGAAACAACTATGCTTTCAGTTACCCTCCAGTAGGAAAGTCACTGTCTGACAGTAGCCTCATCGCCCTCACACCTCACCAGTTGAGTTATTCCACGTTGATCGTGAGGAGGGTCCACGAACAATTCTCGTACCAACAAATTATTTTTCAAATGTGACTAAAGAAATGATAAATCACATAGATTGTACTAATGTGCGAGACCTAAGAGGTTATAGCATTATCTAATATAGATGCATATTATTTATAAAGTGTATAAATACGAAACTAATCACAACTTGTTTAAAAAATCGATTTGGTCATGTATTATTTATATCAAGATACGGATAACTGTTAGGATGGGATTCATTGACTCGATAAGTAGGATCTTGAGTTTTTGTTAACTCAATCCATATTTGAGTTTTCAGTCAGACATGGTAAATGACTGAAAAAGAAATCTCTTATCAGAGTTCAATATAAGTCTCACAAAATAGTTTTGTGGTAATGAGTTCAGGGAGTAATAACTAATGTCTCAAAACAAACACTAAGTTTAGGGTTTTAATATTCTGTGAGCCTAGACTTGATCGAGATTAGACTACAGAAGGACATGAAAACCACACAATATATACAATCAAAAGTAAAAGATTTGATGAAGATTTTCTTCATTATAATTTTGGGACTTTAGCATATTATTAGATGTTAACCATAGTCGTTGAGTATTCGAAGAGTTCAAAACGGGATTAATGAGATCGATTTGACTCATAGTTAACATTATAATGAATCCGAGAGATCACAACTAATAACTATATGTTATCTTTCTAATTCAGAGAGAATAAATATTTTTTATAAAAGGGCTAGCATTTTCAAAGATACTATTTGACTAAAAAGTAAAATTCATTTACATATTAAATAATTTAACGGAACTAAGGACTTGATAAATTGACCTGAATATAACTTAATATAAGTTATAATATTCCATTAATATTGAAGAATATAAATAAAATTAATTAAAATTGATCAAAGGTGGTTTACCTAATTTTAGGATAAATTTGGCATTAAAGAATTTAATGTGGACAAACTTTTTATTCTGTATATACTATTACAAAGTTTAATAGACAAGCTTTTGGGGACTTATTTGTCATTGACTTTATTGTCAATGGCATTCAAGTAAATTAATGCATTAGTGTTTTTGGCATGTATAGAAAATGATGAATAGTTTACATTAATTGTTTTAATTTGATTAAATGTATCATTTGATGACAATAATGCCATACATACCAGGTTTTCATGTGATGAAATGAATTAATCATAAAATTCCTTACTTATTAGATTCGGCCAATATAATGAATGGATAATGGTTATGTTTTATTCATCAATTCATGTATGTTTAATTGTTAAACATAATATATGATCATGTATAATTGTGATTATACGATCATTATAGAATGTATATATTTTTGACCATGTATAATTAGCAAACATAATTATTATCTTTTTGTTAATTGATATTGTTTAAATGTTAAGCATGTAAGATAATCTTAGAACGATGCAATTAATTGTTAATTATGATTAATTGATCATAAGGATGAATGTAGGGTTCGACCACTTTATTAAAATGCATGTTTAAATATTTTATATGCTAAATGATCATGAATTATAGTAATTAAATGTTAATTACAATTATATGATCATTAAGATTGCTTTAGCATAATCGACTTTTTAGGGAATTATGATGATTAAATGTTAATTGTCATTAGGCTCTTTATTAAGGATTAATTCTTATAGTAGATTAGTTAATTAAGCTTATTAATATGTTTCGTGAGATGGCATGTATATTGAATTGCATCCATAATGATGTCATGCATATGATGTATTTATGACATCATATATGCCGTTTACAAAGTCAAACAAATCCAATTGGGAAATGTCTCTTTTAATCACTTTACAAGTTAACCATTTTGTCAAAATGTTTTGACTTTCGGTTACATTTTTTCAACAAATTTTTGAAATTTTAGAAAATACAATGATTGTATTTGTTGACATTATGGTTTTTAGTGTTTAACAAATTAACTTAATTACTCAAGTAACATGATTACTTGTTCGGCAAGTAATATTGATCGAGTGAAACGATTTAATTACTCGAACATCGAGTAATAAATTAAACTGATAATATTATCATTTATCAGATAAGTGATAATTAACTGAATATAGTATTTAAAGAGTTGAATCATAAAAGTTCACATCTGCGAGACAAGTGTGACTAGTCAACTATAGGGTGATTACTTGTAAGATAAATAATCTAAACTAGCTGACATTAAGATTGTTTGTAAGGCAATCCGAATAGATTAAGTGATGAGTTTACTTATAAAACAAGTAACCTTAATCAAGTTAATAAATAGTAAATTATTTATCAGCTAAATAAAAATTAATGAGTAAAGATATTACTTATATGATAAGTAATATTACTCATAAATAGTAACTGTTCATATAAATAATGATCATATAAATAGTAATCTAACTTTAAATAGTAATAGATTACTTATGTGATAAGTAATACTTATTACACAAGCAAATTTTACTTGTGTCACAAGTTAAGTCAAATCATGTTATTAGGACAATATGCAATGCATAACACCATTATGCATATATGCATGTGTGTATATATATACACACACACATGAATGAATCCTCTGTATAACCATAACTTAATGGTATGCTAGAAAGGAGGAATCATATCCTATTAGATATGGCATAATTGATTGTTAGTTTTACGGACTTGCCGTTATATTTGTGAGGTATCCTTTGCTAGCTGCTACGCACATTCTAAATAGAGTTTTGTCAAAATCAGCCTAAAGATTTCATATGAGATATAGAGTGGAAAGAAGCCTAACCTTAATTATATGAGGGTTTAAAGTTGTCCAACGTAGGTCAAGCAGATAAGATCTGATAAACTTGACAATAAATCAGAGTTAGATTGATTTATAGGATATCCTAAAAATAGTTTTGGATATTATTTCTACTTTTATATCAAAGAGTTTTGATTAGTAAAAACACACAATTTTTAAGAAAATAGTTTCTTGAAGAAAGTGATGTGAATAGAGATATCAAGTTAAAGGAACTTGAGCCGACAATACTAATAATGAAGAGTCTAGTAAATAGTTCCTTGTACCTATTAACCCGGTTCTAACTCAAAAATCCACTAGGGGTTCTATGTTCCTTGAGAGATATAGATTTCTTAATAATCAATATTTTGAATCTTACCTAGTGAGAGAAACAGATTATGATAATGATCTGAGAACTTATGAAGAGGCTATCATAGATAGAGATTAAGAAAAATGGCTAGAGACGATAATTCTAAAGTAGAATCTATGCACCTAAATCAAGTCTGGATCGTTGTTAATCCTCTGGAAGGAATAATTTTTATTAATTATAAATGAACTTTCAAGAGAAAGATTGGTGAGGATGGACAGATAAAGACTTATAAAGTATAGATAGTTGCAAAAAGTTATACTTAGAAATAAGGGTTGGATTATGAGAAAACCTACTCGTCCGTTGCTATGATCAAGTCCATCTAGATTATGCTAACTATAGCTATATACCACGGTACAAGATTTGGTAGATGGATATAAATGTTAGCGTATTCCCTAAAAATCATTTGTGTTACTGGTTTTAGGGCCTATGAATATTGTATTTGTTTTACAATAAATAAAAGAAGAGTTTATCTCCCCAGCTCTAACGAAATCTCTCAAAATAAGATATTTTCATTAAATGTATTTAGACTTTTTATATGTTCCAGGTTCTTTTACCTATGCAATGCTCTAGTATCGTCATAAAACACAATTGTCAGATAACTTATGGTTAAAAGCACACCCAATTCAAATACAAACTTGCATATCCAAATAACCTCTTTTACAATAATATATTTAATCTCAATAGTGAACCATACAGAAAACATCTTCAGTAGATAATGTAGCTGATCTTTTGATTAAAGCGATAACACAAAAGCAACTAAACCAATATTTTGAGAAGACGAGTATCAAATATAACAACGAATGACTTTAGTGCAAGTGAAAGATTATTAGTTTATACCCTAGAAACCATTCATATTGTCGATTTCATGGTTTGTGAATACTGTATTTATTTTACAATAAATGAAAGGTGTTGCTTCCTTTATTATATCATGCTAAATGATAAAGTATATCTATAAATTATCCATATAATTTATTTAATAGTTAAATAATATTATCGATTCTCTTCCTTACATAAGTAGTATAGATTGGGCATTAATATCATATAATAAGTATACTAAATATCATCAGTGAATATCATGAGATGATATTAGTATGGGTAACAAGAAAAGTCATATCACAAAGGTATTAATATAGATTTATAGTTAGAGAACTATTTATTAAATATGACCAAAAAATAATAAATTATATGGTATACATATAATCAATGATTTATCGTAAAATTATACTAGTGTGAGAAGAAATCTTTTAACTTGAGACATCAGAGTCGAATCTTTTATAGTTGTATATAATCATATGGTGTATAAATATGTCATTAGCCACGTCTTATATGATAAAAGTGATTTGGTTATACATTGATTATATAAAGATTTGGGTGATGGTCAAGTTTTGTTAACTTGTTCAATAGGATATAGGGTTGCCACTGACTCTATCGAGGTTCGAATTCCTAATTGAATATCAATAAATATCTAAAATAAAGTATCTAACCAAAGCTTAATTAATACCACATAAAGTGTTCATATGGACGAGTTTAGAACATATTGATCGATAATTTGTATAGTATCAAATCTAGAGTTTTGACTATCTATAAACTCTAATTTGATCAAGATTGAACAATAGAAGAATATGTTTCACATGGAATGTACAATCAGAGTTAGGTTTGATGAAGTATTACTTATTGTGGTTTAGGAACTATGACGTATTATTAGATGTCAATCATAGTTGTTGAGTTCTAAAGTATTCAAAAATAACTCACAGTTAACCTACTTTGAATTTTTATGGTTACACCAATATTCTTGAGCCTAAGGAAGCTAATTCAAAGAGAGAATATTATTCAAAATGAGAGCTAGTATCTTTCAGAATAATGAGGGGTCAAGTTACATATATCTATAAGTGTTATATGTATATGTTTATAAATTCTTTAAGAGTTAAAAATTTAGTGGTAAATAAAGAGTTATTTATCATTTTAATGATTATCCTATAACGAAATAGCAATTTTCATCATTAGATTATAAATTCATTTAATTAATTAATATTAAATGAATTATTTATTCTTTAAGTGGTTAAAGAAAAGATATTTATGATATGTGTTATGATTAATAGGATTAAGAGTGGCATAATCTCATTAGCCAAGTTTTAATCAAATTTGACTTTTGAGATTAAAAGATAATTATCAAATAAAATTAAAAAATAGAGATTTTTCATAATTCTCTCTATCAAGTAAGCAAGAAATGTTCTTGCTATCTCTCATTCTCTCTCTCAAGGCAATATTTCAGCCATCATCCACCAAAGAAGAAAGTGTTTCTTCAAGCTTTCGTAGGTGTAAGAAGGTAAATCGAAGAGGTTGCATGTGTTTATAACTCAAATTTTCATCAAACTTCAATTTGTTAAGGTAAAAATTTTGAAAAATACACCCCTATGCATATATGATGATATATGTTTAATCTTTGTATGAGTTGCTTAGATTAGATACTTTAATATGCATGTTTAGTATAATAGTATAGGTAAACTCCAATAAGTGGTAAAAAGTAGGTTTAGATCATACTTATGGTGTTGATTTGCTTGTGATTGGTTGTAATCAAAAGTTCTAATGTGATTAGAAGTTAAAAGATGAGATTTTATGATGTTTCGATGAAACCATGGCGGAAGTGAATCAAAGTAGTTTGATTCATATGTTTTAACTTGGTCAAAATTGAGTTAGTTGTGAAAAATGGATTTTCATATTGATAATATGTGTTTAAATTGTTTAAACATGAAATTGATGTTCGTTTAATGTAAAATGATGATTTTATGCATACATAAGATGTAGATAGAATTTGCTTGGTATATACAATTTGATTGTATATAAAATGCATTTAATATGATTAGATCATGGTAATTGGATATGTTTTGGGTTGAGTTATATGTTTAATTCGATTAAATGAATGAACGTGTATATATGTTTTCTTACATAATGGATTATATGCATAGCTACTTGTTTAGTAATGTGTGTGTGTGAGTGTGTGTGTATATATATATATATATATATTTGTGTATAGACATATATATATGTAAGGATACTCGAAAAATTTTAGTTACATGTTTAGCAAATTACATTTGTTGAACAAAACTAATAATTGTTACTAGGTAAATTGATTATTCATGTTAAGTTTGTCAAAAGATTGAATTAACTTATTCTGTGATTAGTTGGCTAAATTTGACAAGTTAGCATTGTTTGATCAATTAAATTTTTAAAACAAGCAAATTGAGGTTTCTTGTTTAACCAGTTACCTTAAACACATAAATGAGCATTCAACAAATCAAAATCAACTCAAAATAAATAATAAAAAAAATTCTTGTATGATAATCAGTGAGTAAAGAATAACACAAGCAAATTGTATGTATAATTGTTATACATGTGTCAATAATTATTGAATTATGAAAAACATACAATGAAGAAAATTATACATATACATACATATATATATATATATATATATATATATATATATACAATGGGTTAAGTGTTGACGTATTCATATCAAAAGTTGTGTGAATAAGGGTGAATATTGAAAATTTGGTGCATAAAGTTGATGAGTTTAGTAAAGGTTTTGATATCTTTTCAAAAGGTGTCGATAAGTTTATGTAGGTATCTAAATAAAGGTTCCTGAACCTTTGAGCAAGGTTTCGAAACCTTGACATATAAGTGTCGAGAATTTGTGTCAAAGTATCAATACTTTTTTAAAAGGTGTTGGTACCTTTACACACAAACATTAAGAATACATGTTTATTACAACACTTACACAGAAACTATTGAGAAAAAAATTGTTTTCTCCTCATCAAATTATTTAGTTTTAAAAAAATACAATATCACTAACACATTTTTCTATAATTCTTTTTAGATTCTCTCAATAATGTTGTGGTATACAACACAAACACAAAAATATTGAGCAATATTTTTCTAAGAATTTTGGACACAAACATTTTGACAATGCCTAATTTTAAAGATTGGCTGAGAAATTTGAAAATTATTTTTTATATTAAAAAACTTAACTATGTCTCGGATAGTCCTATGCCATTAGATTTTAATGAGAATACTTCACTTGAGAAGCGTGAAACATTATAGAAGTGGCATGATGATATCACGAGCTCGAGAATATATGTTAGCCTTTATGAACAGAAAGCTTTAAACTAATCATGAGAATTTTTTCAGTGTTTATGATATCCTCATCATTTTTCAAGAGTTGTATAGCAAGAATAGATGAGTCATCAAATATGAGTTGTGTTCTTTTCTTTTTAGTATGAGATTAAGAGAGAGAATACCGCCTAATGAACATGTAATTAAAATGATTAATCACATAAGGCAATTGAATATCTATGGGATGACCATGTCAGATCGCCTCAAGGTGAATTTGATTCTTTAATCCTTACCTCCTAGTGATAAAATGTTTATAACTAATTATAATTTAAATAGGACTGAGCGAACTCTTACCGAGTTACTCAATAAGATTCAAGAATTTTATAGACAAATTCTAAAGGGAAGAGGTAGAAAGATATCAAAATAGCCTCAACTAATAAGACTAGTAAAAGGAAAAAGAGAATACAATAGAAACAACCAAAAATTAAATCTAATGAAAAGAAGAAGTTTAAGAAAGTTCCTTCCAAAACTGAGAATACCAAGGCAAATGGAAAATGCTTCCATTGTAGTCAAGAAAAACATCAGAAAAGGAATTGTCCTCTATACCTTGACAGCTTTAAGAAGACAACGGAAGGTATGTATAGCTGTTATATGATTAATTATGAAGTAAAATTTATTTTTGATCATCATTCCTGAATATTATATTCAATAACTACATCTCATGTATATGTTTTTCTATAAGTAATGTTGAATAGTTTTACATTGTCTAGAGCTGAGATCACTTTAAGGATGTTTAATGACATAACTGTTACTGCAGAAACTAGAAGATCTTAGGAGTTAATGTTACTAGAAATATTATTTCTGTATATATACTATATAAATTTGGTTACGATGTACAGTTTAATAAAAATGACTATTTAATATATTTGAGAAATGTATTAATTAGTAGAGCAAAAAATACAAATAATTTATATGTCCTTCAATTGAATAAGAGAACAGAAAATAGAAATGATCTATATGTCCTTCAATTAAATAAGAGTTATTCAATAAAATCTATTATTAATAAAAAAATTCAAAATAATTCAAATTCTAAATATCTATGACATTATAGATTAGGCCATATTAGATATAGACGATTGAATTAACTTAAACTAAGTGGACTTTTGAGCCCAATAGTTTCAGATTCTAACTTGTGAATTGTGTCTTCAAGACAAAATGATCAAATCTCTTTTTAAAAGTAAAAGTGAGAGAGCTTAGAAACATTACCTTTATCAATGATATATCACAATATGGCTATGTGTATTTAATGAAATACAAATATGAATCTTTTGAAAAGTTCAAAGAATTTAAGAATGAAATGGAAAAATAAACAGCCACATCATGTAGGGTTTCTATGCTTAAATAAGCCAAATAAGTTATGTAAGTTGTATCAATTCATTTATAAATTGAAACAAACCTCAAGGAGCTACAACATCTAACTTGATGAGACAGTTAAATCATTTGACTTTAACAAAAACTTGGATAAACCTTGTGTATATAAGTGGGTTAAAGATCACGCTATGATGCTCCTGAAATTATATGTGGATGACATATTATTGATGGGCAATGATCTAGACATAATGATAAGGGTCAAAATCTATCTATCCATAACATTTTCCATGAAAGATTTAAGAGATGTGACCTATGTTCTTAGGATTTGAATATATAGAGATAGATTACTGAAGAGGATAATTAGATTATTCCAAAAGTTGTATATTAAAAAGATACTAAAGAGGTTCAAGATAGAGAATTTCATGAAAGGTCGCTTATCCTTCAATTATAATTTTTATCTTTCTAAAGATATGGATCTAAACACTGATAAAAAGCATCAATGGATACGTGGTATACTCTATATATCAACTATTGGTAGCCCAATGTACGCTATACTTTGTACATGACTTGATATAGTTTATACTCCAAGTATTACTAGTATATATAAAGTCAATCTCAGAAAAAAACATTGGTCGATAGTAAAAATAATCTTTAAGTACTTGAGAAGGACTAAACATCTAATTCTGAATTATAAAGCTCAAAAGTTAAACATCTATATATATTCAGACTCATATTTCTAATTAGATATAGATGATAAAAAATCTACATTTAGTTTTTATCTTTCTATGTAATAGAAAGGCTATAAGTTGGAAGAATTCTAAACAAATAACAACAACTGACTCTATTACATAAGCAGAATATATCACTGCTTTAGAAGGAGCAAAACAGGTTGTTTGGATGAAAAAAAATTCGTATCTAAACTCGGTATGGTTCTTGACATGGTTTATTTGATAAGCATGTTTTGTGAAAATACCAATCTATTGCACTGGCTAAGAAACCAAGAGCAAATAAAAATTTAAACATATTCAGCAAAAATATCATATTTTGATTGAATTTATTAGTGCTAGAGAGATAATTATATAGAAGATATCTTCAAAAGACAACATCACTAACTCTTTCACTAAAAAGATAACACTAAAGTAGTTGAACCAACATCTTGAGAAGATGGGTATAATATATAAAAACGAATGGCTTTAGTACAAGTGGGAGTTTGTTCATGTAGTATGCCCCAGAAACTATTCGTGTTATCGATTTTAAGGTATTTGGTATTGAATCACTATATAATATATATTATACATATTATTAATAAAGAAATTAGTTCTTATTCCTATATGTATGCTTCTTCTTCTTTCTTATCATACTAATGAACGGAATATGCATATGAATGCCTTGATAATTGAATTATCTAAATTGTTCCTTACATACGCAGTATCGATTAGGCATCGATATTGCAAAGTAGACACACTGAATGTCTCCAGTGAATATCATGAAATGATATTAGTATGAATGATAATGAAAGTCATGTCACTAGGATATTAGTGTGGATTAACAATTAGAGAACTATTTTTCGAACGAGATCAAAGAAATAATGAATCTCGCAGAATGTATATAATAAGTGATTCGTTAGTAGATTATACTAGTGCTCGAAGCACTCTTTCAACCTGAGACATCATAGTTGTTATCTCATATAGATGTATATAATTTATAATACATATAAATACAAAACTAATCATCTCTTATATAAGAAGTTAATTTGATCATATATTATTTAATCAATATACGATTAACTATCAAGATAAAATCCGTTAACTCAAGAAGTAGGATTTCGAGTTTTCGTTGACTTAATCTGGATTCGAGTTTTGTGATGATAAGTTCAGCTTGTAATAACCAATGGTTTGAAATAGACATTAAGTTTAGGGTTTTGACATTCTATAAGCCCATACTTAGTCAAGATTACACGAAGGAGAGACATAACTCATATGATACATGCAATCAAAAGTAAAAGATTTCATAAAGAATATTTTAATTATGATTTTGGGATTATTGCACATTATTACATGTTAACCATAGTCGTTAAGCATTTGAAGAGTTTAAAACGGGATCGATGAGATAGATTTTAACTCATAACTAATCAAGAGTGAACCTAAAAAGTCATAACCAATAACTATATGCTATCTTGCTAATTAAGAGAAAATAAATATTATCCATAAGACGGTTAGCACTCTCAGAGATAGCATTTGATTGAAAAGTATAAATTATTTACATATTAAATAGTTTAATAAAATTAGGAGCTTAATAAATTGACCCGAATATAACTTAATGTATGTTATAACATTTCATTAATATTATAGAATATAAATAAAATTAATTAAAATTGATCAAAGGTGATTTGACTAGTTTTAGGACAAGTTTGGTATTAAAGAGTTTAATGTGGATACACTTATCATTTTGTATTTACTATTACAAAGCTTGTTAAACAAGCTTTGGGACTCATTTGTCATTGACTTTAATGTTAAGGGCATTTAAGTAAATTAATACATTAGTATAAATATCAATTTTTATAATTTGAAAGTTTTTTCATTTTTTCAAAAAATTAAAAAAGAAATAAAGCTCTCCATCTCTCTTTAACTTTCAGCCATAGCAAGAAAGCTTTGAAGGTTTGATCTTTTGGAGGATTCCATGATGTCTTTATGTATTTTTGATGATTGGTTTTTGTGATGATAAACTGATTTTATGTTGCATCAATTGATTATTCATATGTTTTGGATAATGCCAAAATAATTAAGTTGAAATTATGCCTCGTGGTGTTTTTGAGTTGAATTATTTGATAAAACGAGCATATACCTTAATCACTTGGTCTTCAGAAGTTTATATGTTTTGCAGGTGAAGAAAATATTGAGAAAGTGTCAAGAAATCCTCACCATAGCTTAAACGTATCGATATGTTGCTTAAACGTATTGAAACCTTTAAGCTACAATGCAAAAATTCAGCCCGAGTATCGAAACCCTGGCCTCAACGTATCAATACCCTGGATAGGCGCTCAAACGTATCGATACCCTGGCCTCGACGTATCGACACCCTGGACAGGCGTTCAAACGTATCGATACCCTGAACTCAACGTATTGATACCCTGGACATGGAAGTTCAACATTTCGATACCCCAGACTAAACGTATCGATACCCTGGGAAGAGAACTTCAAACGTATCGATACCCTGGAAACTCATTGAAGACATTTCGATATCCTCATGACAGACTTGATTCTATTTACGTCAAAAGGTTCCGATACCTCAAGGAACGTATCGAAACCTTCAAGGCAATGTTTTTAAACATATCGATACCCCGTAAAATCGTATCGATACCTTTATAAATTTCAGGTCATAACGGCTAGTTTCAGGCTCATTTAATGCTGCCATTAATGAAGAAAAATATGGTCGTTGAGGAAATTGAATGCTGGTATTTAAGCTTTGATTTTTGAAGACAACAATAGACATTCAAGAGCTGAAAAACATTCTTCTGATCAAGCAATATTCTCTGCAATAAAACAATATTTATTTTTCTCTCATTTATTATTTGTATTTTTTTTATAGTGAGAGAAAGTGTGCAAAGCGAATTTATTATTTATCTACTCATTTAGTGAGTTTTAATTTTTGATTTCTGAACATCAATCTGGGTTTCTCTTCACCTGTTTGTTAAGAAAGAAAATTTGTGGGTTTCACTTCACTCGAAAAGTAAGACGATTTGTGAGGTTGTCCTTCACCCGATTAAGAAGGATTTGTTTGGGTTTCTCTTGACCCGGGAAAAACAAAGATTTTAGTGATCCTCGGTGGGTGTGGATTCACCCGAGAAGAGTAGACGTAGACGTTCTGTCCAACCACTATAAAATTTGTGTGTTCTTAAATTTCTATTAACATAGCACTTCATACATCCATTGCATTTACTGAGTTCATCTTCATATTCGTTTAAAGTTTAAATTTTTAATTAATCCAATTCACCCCCCCTCTTGGATTGCGCCAACTGGGACTTCAATGAGAATCTGAAATAATATTTATTTCAGTTTCAATAACATGACTAGGAAGCATTCCTATTGCTCTCTTTTATTTCAGTTTCTTTAGGTATAGAGGACAATTCCTCTTTCAATGGCTAAGCTTCTTGCAATGATGACACTCATTATTGGCTTGATTTCTGGTAATCAATTTACCCTTTCCCATACCCTTTTTATTGGATTAGGAACACATTTCCTTCATCAATTCAGGAAGAAATGCTCTAGTTTGCTCAAAATAAAATTGGTAACAAATTGGTCAAAGACAGATGGGAATTATTAAAGGATTAAATCTATTCATAACAAGAAGTCCATAGAACACCCTAAGCTAGAGGTGTCTAACGGGCCGGGCCGGCCCGCGAACCGGCCCTGCCCGGCCTGTCAAAACCCGAGCCCGAACCGGCCCAGATTACTGTTCACACAGTCCGGGCCAGTTCGGGCCAATAAAAACGGTCCGGTCCAGTTCCAGAATTCTGGAACCGTGAAATCGGCGGGCCCACCGGTCCGACGGCGGAGACGACGGCGTACCGGCGGTTCAGCGGCGGAGACGACGACGGACCCGACGGTTCAGCGGTGGATACGGCGACAGAGACGGCGGAGTCCGCGACGGTGACGGCCACCGGAAATCGGTACCAGAATCATTACTGTTTCTGTCCGGGCCGGGCCGGTTCCACTCTCCCCGAACCGTCGAACCGGCCCAGCCCGGACCGTTACTGTTCCTGGGCCGGTCCGGTTCCACTACCCCCGACCCGTCGACCCAGCCCGAACCGGCCCAAACCCGCCGGGTCGGGCCCGTTAGACACCACTACCCTAAGCATCTAGTTACCTCATTAGGTAAATCATCTTTATAAGATGGGACTCTTGTGTTATTCCTTAACTCCGTCTAATAGCAAACAGGGCAGTAGACAACTCAGAAAGCCTGTTATTTTAACTCTTCCTACATATTTCCAGAAAAAGAGAAAAATTTCTGAGATATCATATATGTCCTCTTGCTGTGCTTGTGAGTCATACTCATTGACACCAGCATATATAATCTTACTTTAAGATTATCATCCATCCATTGATAGAAGGTCTCTCTTTTTTTTTGTTAAAACATCAATAAAAGAGTTTTGGACATAAATAGGCTAACTACTTAACTAAACTATTCAGAATCCAGAATAATTCTGTGATTCTATTACCAGACCCTAAAATCAAGTCCAGTAA
>JAVXUL010145689.1:0-14501 GCA_035590515.1 Trichilia minutiflora
CAGTCTCTTCTGATCTAGCTCGCATATGGTCTTTGGAGACTTAGTGATTATTTCTTGGTTGTTTTGGTTTTTGTTACATTGTTGTTTCTTGGTTGTTTTTCTTCAGGGCTACGCGCCTTTTGGGCGTCTGTGCCCTTTTTTGAGGCCTTTTAGGCTTTTGGGGTCGTTTGCCCCTTTTTTTGTACAGTTTCTTCCTTTTTTATAAAATTTAATTTCTCCCTCCCAAAAAAAAAGAGACCCAATTAAATTATACAATGAAAGAGAATTAAGATCCTTTGCTTCTTCAATGATAGTAATTTTGCTCTCCATTCTTTAAGTAATGATCTAAGAATTTTCTTCACAAGATCACTATTCTTGAAAGTTTTCCCAAGAGCTTTAAAGGAGTTTATTATGTTCGTGAATCTTGTGTGCATAGTATGAATGGTTTCTTGAGGCTCCATCTTAAATAATTCATATTATCTCATGAGCTGACTTATCTTGGACTCTTTCACTTGACAAGTTCCCTCATATACTACTTTTAGAGCATGCCAAATATCATAGGCACTCTCACAAGTGGAAATCTTATAAAATTCTTTCTTGTCAACCGCACAATACAAAGCATTAATAGCTTTAGCATTTAATAAAATCTTCTTTAAGTCACCCTTATCCCACTCATCTTTCGATTTGGGAATACTCTCCCCTTTTTTATTTTTTATCATGAGAATGTACGGACCAACACTAACAACCTTCCATAACTCATAATCCATAGCTTTTAAGAAAATTTCCATTCTAGCCTTCCAATAAGCATAGTCATTTCCATCAAAGAAGGGGGGGTTTGTGGTTGATTGGCCTTCAACATTTCTAGTGGTTGCCATAGATCTCCTTTAAGATGATTGAATCCTAACTAGAAAACCTTACTCTAATACCAAATAAACTTCCACTAAGGCAATCCAAGAGGAAGAGGGGGGAGATGTTGAATGGGTTTATAAAATAAATTTGGTGAGATAACAATGTAAAAGAAAATCTCCTACAACAAATTTAAAGTTACAAGGTTAACAGATATAACATAAAAAGAAAATGGAAACCAATTTATAGTGGTTCGGCGAATACCAAGTCTACATCCACTTTTCTCAAGCTACTCTTAAGTGTTTCACTATACCAAGCCTTGAAATCCAAGGCAAAATCCTTTACAACCGGAGATTTTACTATGGTTCACCTCCAAACCTTACAAATCACTAAACTTCCAAGAGAGCTTAATAACTCCTCAAGTGAAAGGATCCCTTCCTATCACTTTTAATATAAAAGCAGAACAGTTGAAATATTATAAGAAATTTATAACCTTTCTCAAATGAAACAATGGTGAGAATAAATGAGCTAAGGTGTTTCACTAGAATGTAACTAAAAATGAAATATTAAGCTCAAGAATGATTTTAATGCTTTTTGGATGAATGTAACAGTAGATTTCAAGCATCAAAAGATCGTCCAAAAATAAATAAGAGGTCTATTTATAGTTTAGATAAAAAAAATATGATTGTTGGATAGAAAAAAAAGTAGCCATTATTTTTAAATATGTAATAATTTGATTGATCGAAGAGGTAAGTTTGTTCGATGAAACAGACTTCTAGCTTTCAAAAACAAGTTGCCACAGATTCGTTTGAACAAAGGATAAACTCCACTGGATCAAAGTGATTATTTCATTCAAACGAATATCTAATTTTGTTCGATCAACAAAGCCAAGGTGTTCTGTTTACAAAATAGACAGCTACTTCATTCAAAAGAAACAACCAATCCATTCAATTGACAAAATCAAGGTGTTCTGTTAAAAAATAGATAGCTACTTTATTCGAATGAAACACCCGACCGAATACTTGTGTTCTTTGAGAAAACAATGCTTTTTGATCCAAGGCTTTCAAGTTTCAATAAAAATGGAATTTTGAGACATTTTCCAAAGTTTATTGAATCTAGATTGCTAAAAATTTTAAAGACTCACAAGACATCTTAATAAAGTGATTTAAGAAATTTCTTGAGCTTAATCTTAAGTATTTTTACAAGAAAGAAAAAGAACTTCAAAATTTGAAAGCTTCCATGTCTTGATCTAATTTATTAGCACAATTTTGACCCATTTCCTTTTCTTTCATTTCTTCATGTCATCCATTTTGTTATCATCAAAATCAAGAGCTGTAACATGCGTGTTAACACTTAGTACCATATGTTCACAATAAATTAAGAAATATGTTTTTAAGTATTCAATATACCAAATATCTATAAATAATTAAAGAGTTTAAACATACCAAAACATATTTCAAAAATGAACTTTCAACTAAGAAAAGAGACTATACATTAAAGCATAAAAGAAGGATTAAGAAACCATACTGCTAATCTATTCATGTTAATCTCCTATCCTTAGCTAGAAGTTTAAAAGAACATAGACTTTTAAGTATAAACACAAGGCTACAAATATGCTTAAATTGAGATATTTAATCATATCACAAAGTAAAAAATGATGAATTTAACTCTTAATAAACATACACTTTTAAGTATTCATCACTAGGTCCCCTTTACAACATTCCAAGATCCACCTCTTTATCTCTAGAACTTCACTCTTTATCATCTCTATCCTATTGGCTAGCACTTGAGGTTGTTGGTTTTTCTTTAGGCATTATTCTCTTGCTCGTTAAAGCGTTTCTCTCCCTTCTATCCTAACAATAGTTTATTCGTGCAAGCAAGGCTAGGATGTTTCCATAGGAACTACTACCACTAAAGTTGAAGAGTTCTACATTTCACATTTGATCTACTATTTTCACAATGTTATTCTCCTAGTCAATGGGGAACTTCAAGTGGAATGACTTTTGTTGTTTTTTGCCATGTGTTTTGGATGTAAGTTTATGTGTTTGGGTGTTGAGAATCTACTAGAAGTCTTTATGTGTTTGGCTATAGGTTTGAGAATTCATGTGCAATTCAAGGTGAGCTTCTCTAACCTATTTAAATATAATAGGAATGAATTTTATTACTTTCTCACATACAACGCTAGCTATTGATACATAAAATTTGATTAGACACTATATTGATCAAGGTATGATGGGGTTGACTTCGTGCATCACAAAGCAAAGGTTTGATAGGGCTAACTACTTATCGGATACATACAAATACAAACAAAGCTCAAAGCATAGTGCTTTACACATTCTCTCTTCTATCGTACTCCTCTTTTTGGTAATGTCGATCTACGATTGTCAGAAACGTGCTAGGAAATAGAAGCTCTTGACTGAGTGAGAAGAATACTGAGGCCTTGCATAGGCATATTTCTTGATGATATTGAAAAGTCTATCCCAAAAGATTTAAATAGTGCCCTTGATCCTGGATCGGTGTGGTGACATCAATAAGGCTCTAGCTTTAAAAGTAAGTTGTGTTGTGGGTTTTTTGAGATAATCCTAACCATGTGGTAGGGATAATGACATGGTCAGGATGATGATATGAATGAAGGTTCCCATCTGTAGGATAAAAATGGTCTCACACATTTGTTTTCATTCCCAAGTTAAGGTCTTTGACTAACTTCCCTATTCATGTGATCAAGATCGTATTTCTATCGTTTAGTTGTGGCTATTTCTTTCCTAACACGTCGAGTTATACGTCAATAGTCTTCCTGCTGTAGAATATTATTCTAACAAGGTAGAAATAGCTTTTAAGGACAGTGACTTACATGTCTTGGTTTTCAGTTTTACTATTTCGTCTTCATTGTTTCCAACAGTCTTAGAAGCTAATTTCATCAACTATGGCCAAGACTCAAGTTTCTGTTGTTAATGTTCTTGTTGTTCCTCTAAATGTTATTGATGTTACACCTGATTCTACATTATTGGCCACTGTTAAGTCCTTGTCAAATGTTTCAAAAATAGAACCATCCAAAGGAAGATACTTTAAGAGATGGAGAGACAAAATTTATGATACTCTGGATGTGCTCAACATTGCCATATATTTGTCTAAGTCTCCACAGGATTTAAATATAAAAAAATTAAGAGAAGTTGCACCAAGCAACGATTAAGTTTAATAAGGTATGTTGTTATGCAATTTTTAGTTATCTTACTAATTATTATATGACATATATTCTCTATATAGTAATGAATATGAGATATGGGCTCGAATTAAAAGGAAATATATTATAAAATACGTTGGTGCCGATAGTATGTAGTTACTAATTTCCCAGACTTACAAGTTGATAGAAAACAAGGAAGTCAGATAAGATTTTTGTTTGCTAATAGAGGAGTTAAGTATGATTCTAATATGTTTAATATATTTTATGACGATCATGGAATCATTCGTGAAGTGACACTTCCTTCGCTGAGTCTAATAGAGTAGCGGAAAAGAAAAATAAAAGTTTTAAAAAATTATAAATAAAATATAGTAAGTTCTAGAGCACCACAGAATTTGTGGGCAGGATGCTATTCTTACTCCTTGTCATTTACAAAATAGAATACCTAGTAAGAAAATTGGAAATATACCTTATAAATTATGGAAGGGGCTATAACCCTAAATAATCATATCTAAAAATTCGGCATTTCTTGCAAATGTTCAAAGAAAAGTATAATTGGACCTAAAAATATGGATTGTATATTTTTAAGATATATTTAAAATGGTACTACACATAGATATTTGACACTTAAAAAATAAAAATAAAGTGTTTGATGCAAACACTATCATTGAATCTAAGAATGGTGATTTTTTTTTTTGGAATGTATAGAATTTATTAACACAAGCTGAAAGCAATGAAATACACCACCTACTTTTATGAGGAACACAACAACAAAAAACAAGAAAAACGAATAAACCCAAATAAAATTGGGACTCGAAAACACAAAAAGAAAACATACTTCTGTACGAAAGGCAACCATAAACTAACACATAAATAGGTGAAAACACAATAAATTTTTAGCGACCATAATCCCACTCTAATTACTCCCAATCCAAGCATCAAATCCACATCTCTATTCACCCCCAACTTTGCAAGTGAGTCTGCAAATGAATTTGACTCTCTGTGCTTAAAGATTAAAGATAAATTCCAAGTGTTCCTCCAGAGATTCATAATCTCATTAATCACAAAATTATACTTCCATACCTGAACATCATCTCCCGATAACCACTACATAGCTGTCATAGAGTCACTCTCAATCTCTACACCCTCAACATTCAATCGTATCTCCTTCATCACTTTAACAACCTTCAAAATTACCAATAATTTAGCACCCTTTGAATCCAAAATCCCCACAGTACATGAAAATAAATATAGGATTTTTCCTTCATGATCTCTGAAAACACCACCAATCCCCACAGGTTTAGGTTTATCCAAAGAAGAACCATCAACATTAAATTTCAAAGAATTATTAATTGATGGGACCCATTACAATTTACTCCTTGTCCTCGGAATATGATTAATTGCACAAGTTTCCTTTTTGTCTACTAGAGGATGATCCCCAAAAGATCGTGTAGTACCATTAAACTGAAACCACCAAAGAATTCTCAATTTAACCATATCCTCCAATTAGTCAAGACATATCACTTCCCCTTTGAACATTTATTGTTTCTTGAAAGCCACAACGTTTGCACTATTGCATAAAAAGCTATTTTCCAACTTGTTTCATAATTTTTATCGTAACAAATATTTTTTATCATATTTTAGATTGTTTTTTTAAAAAAGAATCAAGTCCTCAACTGTCTAAAAATAATCATAAAAGAGATCTTCCCGAAAGCTTAGACATTGAATTAAGAAGTAAAAGAAGCTACCAGTTTTGATAGTGATTTTTACGTCTTTTTGGCAGAAAATAATCGTTAAACATTTGAAGAAACTATGACTTCTTTTGATGCCTCGTTTTAAAAGAAAGCAATCAATAGTGAAATAAAATTATTCATGAGTAATCATGTATGAGAAATAGTTAACTGTTAGTTCCCAGACTTTAGAACACTTCCAGAACAGAAGAAGCTTTACAGACTTTCTGCAGAAGGTTTCATGAACCTTAAAACTATGGCAAGTCTTTCATCAAACAAGAATGAAAGAAAGAAAAGAATTCAGAGAATACAGCTCCAAGTTTCTTATTCCCAGTGAAGCAAAGTGAATTGATGATACAGCCAAGACTTCGACACTTGATTCCTTTTATACAATTTAAATCAAGAAATTAAAACTAGATAAGCACATCAAGACAACTAAGAACTGTAACTAACTAACAGCTTAGCCAAATAATCCTATACATGCACACACATATAGCTCTGCATCATATTGGATCATATCTCAACAATCTCCACCTTAATCTAATATGTGATCACAATGAAACTTTGATCAAACACATGAAGCTCACAGTCTAACTCCTGCACTTTTAAACTCTGACAGAAGTTGCATCAACCTTTGTTCTCTATCTTTAACAAATCAAGGCAACACTTCAGCTTCATACCAGGCACCACTTTTGTTAGCATATTAGCAGCATTCTCTGTTGTATGTACCTTACTAAGCTTCAGCCTTCTTCCTGCAAGAATCTCTCTAATAAAATGCATCCTCATATCAATATGCTTTGCTCTTTCATGAAAGGTTTGATGATTTGCCAGCTAAATTAAACTTTGATTGTCACACATTACCTCTGCAGTATCATTTCCAAGTCTTAACTCAATAACCATTCCCTGTAGCCAAAGCGCTTTTTTAGTAGCTTCCACCACAGCTATAAATTCTGCTTCGGTTGTAGAGAGTGCTATAATATGCTGCAATGAAGACTTTCAATTTATTGTACAACCTTTATGCTGAAAAATATAACATGTTACTGATCTCCTCTTGTCATTATCAGCTACATAATCTACATCTACAAATCCCTTCACCAACTCAGGATTCTTATCACCTTTCCCATACACTAAGTAGCAGCTTACACTACCTTTAATGTATCTCAAGATCCACTTAACTGTCCTCCAATGATCAATGCCTGGATTACTTATGAATCTACTCACAACACTCACTGCAAAGGCAATATCAAGCCTTGTGAACACCATCTCATACATAAGACATCCGACCTCTCTTGCATATGGGATCTTCTCCAAGACTTTCTGCTCATGTGTTATTTGTGGACATTGATCATTTGACAATTTAAAGTGTGAAACTAATGGAACACTCACAGCTTTAGCATTATGCATCTGGAACTTCTTCAACATTCTCTCCAAATACTTCTGCTGTGATAACCAAATAACACCACTGGCTTCATTTCTAAGAATATCAATTCCTAGAATCCTTTTGGCAGTACCCAAGTCCTTCATCTCAAATTCAAAACTTAACAACTTCTTTAATTCAAGCAGCCTATCCATACACTTCCCTGCCAGAAATATATCATCAACATATATCAAGAAGAACACCATGCTATCTATATCTTCTCTTTGATAGTAGATATAACTGTCATAACTGCATCTCCTATACCCAATCTTCTTCATGTACTAATCAAATCTCAAATTCCACTGTCTTAGAGATTGTTTCAGTCCATAAAGAGCTTTCTTCAATAAACAGACTTTATCCTTAGTTCACTCTTGTTTAAATCCATCAGGTTGTTGCATAAAGATCTCTTCATCTAAATTGCCATGAAGAAAGGTTGTTGTGACATCCATCTGCTCTAACTTCAGGCCATACACAGCTACTGCAGACAAGAGCAATCTGATGGACACATACCTCACCACAGGAGAGAAAACTTTTGTATAACCTACTCTTTTCATCTGTGTAAAGCCTCTAGCCACCAACCTTGCCTTATACCTCAAAGTTCCATTATCTCTTCCTTCCTTTTCAAAAGCCACTTACAATCAACTACCTTTTTGTCCATAGGTTTATCTACCAACTCACAGGTGTGATTTTTCTCCAATGAGCTCATTTTATTACACATTGTTGGATACCAATTCTATACTTCAGGTCCTTGCAAGGCTTCTTGAACTGTTTTTGGTTCTGCAAAGTAAACTTATTCAGCAGCTATAAATGCATATGCTACAAGATTAGCATATCCATATCTGTTTGGTGGCTTTGCAACTCTCTTTGCTCTGTCCCTGACCAAGTTGTGATCAAGTCTAACAACCTGTTGCACTTCATCCTACTCTTCAGAAATTAGCTCTTGCATTAGAACTTCTTGGTTGATTCTACAGATCAGTGTCTTCACCTTTTCTAGATTTCAGCTGCACCTTGAACTGAAACCTCTTCTTTCCTGAACTGCTATCAACTTTTAAGTCCTTATCTTCACTTCTGTGAACTGATATGTCTTCCAAGAATCTCACATCTCTGCTGACTATGCATTTGCCTTCAATTCCATTGTGACACCATATCTTCCAGCCTTTCACACCATCTGGATACCCTACAAAAAATCCTTTCACAGCCCTGGTATCTAACTTCCCTTTCTTTACATATGCATATACAGTGCACCCAAACATTCTGAGATGTTTTAAGTTAGGAGGTGTTCCTGACCAAATTTCCTCAGGAGTTTTGTTGTTTAAGACTACAGAAGGTGTTCTGTTAATAAGGTATGCTGTTGTATTTGCTGCTTCAGCCCAGAAAAACTTGGACAACCCAGCTCCCAGCGACATGTTTCTCACCTTCTCAAGAATGGTTCTGTTCATTCTTTCTGCTACTCTATTCTGCTGTGGAGTATAGCTCACAGTTTTATGTCACACAATACCATGATCCTTGCACAACTTATCAAAGGAAGAATTGCAAAACTCTAAATCATTGTTTGTCCTCAATGCTTTTACTTGTTGGTTTTTCTGGTTTTCAACCAAGGGTTTTCATTCTACAAACTTTTAGAAAGCCTGATCTTTGCTTTTCAAAGGATATATCCACAACTTTCTTGAAAAGTCATCAATTATGGTGATAAAATACTTGACTCCACCTAGAGAATTGACTTGTGCTGGCCCCCATATACCTAGAAAATACAGCACTCACAAAACTCGAGTTTATCTTCTTTCACATCTCCTAATAAACCTTGCTGTTTTAAACTTAATAAACTCTTCTCCCCTAGATGCCCTAACCTATGATACCACAATATAAGCCTATCTATCCTCTGACTAACCGCAGCATTTACATTCCTAACAATCAGCTCACCGTCTAGTATGTATATCCTATTCTGCCTAAAGGCTTTCATCAGAACCATGGACCCTTTGGACACCTTAATGACTCTATTTTCTGCTTTAAAATTACAGCCTATAGACTCTAACATTCTTAAGGATACCAAATTCCTTTTTAAACCAGGTACAAACATCACACCTTACAACTCAATCAGTGTTCCATTGTGCATTTTCAACTTATTAGTTCCAACACCTTTAACAGAACAGGTCATGTTGTTTCCTAGAATAATCTTCCCACCATTTTGAAAATTCAAATTAAAGAAGGAAGACTTACTTGGGCACATGTAAAATGTACAATCAGAATCTAGCACCCAAGCATCAAAGTTGTCTTCAGCCTCCTGTTCCACCATGAGCAAAAATGCTTCCTAAAAATTTGATCCAGGATTCTTTGCTGGCTCTATCTTCTTTCCAGGAGTCTTAGGGATCTTTGCCTGCTGTCTCTCAGGGAAATCTCTCTTGAAGTGTCCCTCCTTTTGACAGTCAAAGAATCTCATCCCTTTCCCTCTTGACATTGATCTGAATTGCTTTCTTGCTTTATTTTCTATCTTTTTTGGCCTCCGTCTTACATTCAGTCCTTCTCCCGAGTTGAACTCCTTCTACTGGTTCTTTTTGTTTAACTCCTTAGAGCTAAGAGCATTTTTAACATCATCCATGGAGAGTGAGGATCTTCTATAGAGTAATGTGTCTATAAAATGTTCATATGACTGAGGTAGTGAAGTTAACACAAGTAGAGCTTGATCTTCATCATCAACTTATACATCAACAATTTCAAGATCAAGAATCAACTTGTTGAATTTATCCAAATGATCCTCCACTGAGCCTCCCTCCTCAAGACTGAAAGAGAACATCAGTTTCTTCAAGTACAGCCTCTTGGCTGTAGATTTGTATTGATATCTCTCTTCAAGTTTCTGCCAAATTCCCTTAGCTGAATTTTCTTTAATTACTTCTCTCAAGACTTTATCTGACAGTGACAAGATCAAAGCACTCCTTGCCTTTTTATGTATCTCCTTTACTTCAGATTCAGTGAGAGTTTTCCCTTCAATGCTAAGTCCTTCTTCCTCAAGTGCAACGTCCAGACCTTCATGCTCAAAGAATGCCTTCATCTTCATCTTTCACGAGGAGAAGTCATTATACCTTATAAACTTCTCTAAGCTGAATTTTGTTTTCACCATTTCCTCCTTCGATGACTCTACCTTGCTAAAGAAAAGATCTGCAACACTCTCTTGCAATGAAACAGCTTTAACGAACCTACAGAACCCTCCCTGTAATTCACCAGCTTCTTCTTGATTCTTTCAAGTTCTGATACCACCTGTTAGTTTCCAGACTTAGAACACTTCCAGAACAGAAGAAGCTTTACAGAGTTTCTGCAGAAAGTTTCATGAACCTTAAAACTATAGCAAGTCTTTCATCAAACAAGAATAAAAGAAAGAAAAGAATTTGGAGAATACAGTTCCAAGTTTCTTATTTCCAGCGAGGCAAAGTGAATTGATGATATAGCCAAGACTTCGACACTTGATTCCTTTTATACAATTTAAATCAAGAAACTAAAACCAGCTAAGCACATCAAGAATACCAAGAAACTGTAACTAATTTATAGCTTAGCCAAATAATCTTGTACATGCACACACATACAACTCTGCATCATATTGGATCATATCTCAACATTAACATATCAGCTATAGCAAACTTTATTAGTTGCAAATACATATTTAAAAAAGTTGAAAGTTAATGGATCAATTGATAAATACAAGACAAGATTAGTTACAAAGGTTTTACTCTAAAGAAAAATATAAATTATTTTAATACTAATGCTCCTATTCCTAAATCAACAGCTATAAAAGTTTTGTTTTCCTTAAGTGCAATACATAATATGTTTATTCATCAAATGAATGTTAAAACATCATTTTCAAATAGAAATCTTGATGAACAAATATATATAGAACAACTAGAAGGTTGTATTCTCCTCGACAAAGAATAAAATTTATTAACTTTTTAAATCTTTATATGATTTAAAAGCAAGCACTAGGATAGTGTTATGAAAAACTTGATAAAGCTTTAGTATCAAATAGGTACTTGATTTATGAATCAAACATGTGTGTATACTTTAATCCTTTGATACTAACTCTTTTATGATCATTTATTTATACATAGATGACATACTTATTTTAGTCCAACGTAAAAGTGATAAAATATGAGACTAAAAATTTTTTTGCTTCATATTTTGACATAAAAGAATATAGAAGAAGCAAGTGTTATAATTGGTATTAAAGTGACTAAAACTAACAATGGTCTTATTCTATCAAAGAACACTATGTAGTCGTAAAGAAGTTTGGGCATTTTGATTACAAACGAATCTCAACACCATATGATTCAAATACCGTATGAACATAATTTTAATTTTAATTTTGTAGTTTTAGGCTTTGGGTAATATTTACTTTTGTTGTTATAGAATTGTTGTACTTAAAGTGCAACCTTCTACCAATCAAAAGCCATTATATACGACAGTTTCTACTGTCAACAATCCATTATATACTATAGTTTATACTGTCAACAATCTTCTTGTGATAGGTATTATTCTAAAGGAGCAGAAACAGCTTTTAACGACGGTGACTTACGCACCTTGGCTTGTAATTCTATTATTTGGGCTTCATTGTTTCTAGCACTCGCCAAGACTGTTTAAGGTCTTTTACGGATTTGGTCGTAGAAACCTCAATTCACGTTATTGAGCATATATACTTTAACATATCTGTTAAAAAGGGAAAAACCAACAAAGCACGAGCTGTTATCAAAGTTGATATTCACGTATTCTGCCAAAAAAAAGAACAACCAACTTATGAATTAATCAGTCAATATACAGAATTATTATCCTACTATATTTCGAAGGAAAGTACAGATTCACTGTCAAATATAATATATCCGGAACACAATAATTTATTTAAAGAAAGTTACATAATAGCTTTTGATATACTACCAACAAAAAAAATGAGTAATTTCACCAAAATTCTTTCCGTGCAGTTACTGTTAGTAGCATATATGACTCTTTGCGATGCTACTTTTCTCAATCCTTTCAGAAATGTTAGTATCACTAGTGATTTAGGAGATGGCCTGACTCTTACCTTTCACTGCAAGTCCAAGGACGATGATCTTGGCATAAAAATGCTATCCCCTCACCAAACATTTTCCTTTCATTTTCACGATCAATTTTTTTTAAAAACCCTATTCTCCTGTAGTTTTTCAGGGCCGGGAGTATTCCATCAGTTTGATATCTACAAATCCAATAGAGATGATTGCAGACATTGTGTCTGGCTTATCAAGCTAAATGGTCCCTGTAGGGATGATGGTGGTGTAAGGTTAGATTGTTATAACTGGAATTCTGATTATTGAAAATACTCCATGCATATTGTGGAGCTATGTAGGAATAAATAATATATATCGATATCATATAATACTTAAAATTCAGTATTGAATGATAAAAGCACATAGTATTTTGGAAATTAATATTTATCATTTTTTACAGTTTTATTTCTTGATATCTTGTGATTTCATCGATCTAATGATTTTATATCCCACGCCGATAATTAATGCTTCAAAAATCATACCATTTTATTAATGTCGAACATAATTATGTTATTATATGAAGTTGAGACTTGATTTTTTTTACTTATTTCGTTACCATTCTCTATATGGTAGACTAGTGTCGTGTTGAAAGTTTAGTTGAATATAGGACTTCAATTGTCAAAGATATATTAAAATACAAACAACGGTATATTAATCCTATCTTTCCAATAATTATTTCTCTTTTTCTCTACTACGTAAGTGATGTGAATTATTGGAATGTATAAAGCAAATGAATTGAAAGATTAATTAACTCCAGGCAACAGCGATTTTAATTTCATTAACGAGGGCCGATAGTTGGAATGTACGTAATCGTGAAAGGCACTGTTTGAATTGCTATTAAAATAGTCAAAGTTATTTTTGGTATTTGATTTTTTTTTTAAATCATTTTTTCAAAATATGCTGCAGGACGAGGGTGTAAATTCAACTCAAAATTCGTACATAAACTCCAATGTCAGGTTAAGTATCCTATTTGGCTCACGGGGTGTAATATGTACAAAGAAAGTTTTTTTTTTTTTAAGGTACTGTATTTGACATTCCTATTTATTTAAAAAAAATCAATTCTCGAATATTATTTAGGATATATTTGATATTGAAATGTTGTTATTGCACAACTATTATAACTTCAGAGTTGTTGTAGAGCATAAGTTAAAATATTTTATATTAGTTAAAAAGGAATATACACACACGCATATATATATATATATATATATATAGTTACAGCTATAATTTACTAAGTGTATATATTTTACTAAGAATCTTGTGTTCAAATTTCATTCAATTCAAATTTTACCATTATTTTTATATGGCCTACACTACAAGAAAACTGAGCTTCAGCGACGACACTTTTAGCGACGTCCAAATTTTCGTCGCTAAAAGATCCTTTAGCGACGCCAATTTTAATGTCGTCGCAAAATCTCGTCACTAAAAGTTAATTAATAAAAAGAATTAAAAAAATTTACTTTTAGCGGCGACAACTTTTGGCGTCGCTAAAGGGTCCTTTAGCGACGTCAATTGTCGCCGCAAAAACCTAATATATAAAAAAATTTAAAAAAAAATTAAAATCGTTTGGCTTTTTGCGACGACAATATATTTATAAATTTAGAATAAATATATTCTTATTTGATTATATATTAGCAAAAAGCAAAAAGCTAATATATAAAAAAATTAAAAATGATTTACTTAAATTTAGAATATTTGATTATATATTCATAAATATTTATAAATTTATTCTTATTTTCTAAAACTATTAACTTTATAAATAATTTATAATATTTATAAATAATTTATTTATATAAAAATAAATTAAATTTAAAATATTTTTATTGTATATTAAAAAATTATAAATTTATTATTATAAAATCAAAATAAATTATAAATAATTTAAATTAGAAAATAAAACTAAATTTATAGCTTAAATTTATTTATATTCATAAAAGTTTTTTATTTTATAACTTATAAATTAATCTATCATCTATTTTAGTTAAGAAATTAAGAATAAAATAAAGTAAATATAACTGTTACATATATTTATATTAATAATAAAATATTAATGATAATATAAAATTATACTAAAAGTCCTTACTTATAAAATGTAAGCACTTATTTGTTTAGTTACAAGATTAAATATATAATTAAATAAATTAGTATATAAATTGATATTTAATACTATGAATGATTTTATTTAAATTATTTTGTAATTATAAGATTATTTTCAATTATTTTTAATAATTAATGTATTATTTTAGTATATAATTATTACATAATTTTATTCATATTATATTAATTATCTA
>JAVXUL010145709.1:0-14495 GCA_035590515.1 Trichilia minutiflora
ATATAGTATTAAAATTATTTTTTATTATTTAATTAATTAATATAATTAATTATACAAAACTCATAATTATTTAAATACACTTCCTAGTAAACTGTGGTCCACTTTCTAGCAAACAGCACGCTAGGAAGTGTTCTTGGTTAATTTTTTTTTGTTTTCTGCCAGATTTAATCAATCACAATAACTAAATTTAATTAAATTCAATAAAATATTAATGAATATGGCAAATAAAATATCAAAAAAAATAAATTAAATTATACACTAACCTTAAAACTTTTAGATTTGTTCTTGAAAAGAAACCTATTGGAAAGTCCAGCAAAATTTTTTTTATGAAGTACTTCTGTCTATTTAAAAGGTTTACAAGCAAACAAAAAGGGTAATCTCGTCCAAAATTCTTTGTAAAAGTTGAATTTTACGGTAACTATTCCTTTTGATTATTTTTGATTAAAAACTTTGAACAATGGTCAATTTTGCTTATTTCCCCAAATACAAAATAATTTTATTTTATGTTTTTCAAAGGAATAATAAGCTTTTAATTATATAAATTTAAAAAAATGGTCCAATGAAAAATATTCCCGCCAAATCCAGCTGTCTATTAACGGATTCTGTTAGACAAGCAGCAGCGAATCCCCTAGCCGTAGTAAGACCTTTAAAAAAGTCACTCAGTATTCATTCTCAAGAATCCCACAAACAATGGCGGACTCGGCCAGACCAAAACTCCAAACCCTTTTCGAAATGAAACCTCCCCAAGAAAAAGAATCCTCAAATCTTCCCTTCAGTTCTGCACAAACCCAAGAACACGAGCACGGGAAAATCCCATTCTTCAAGTCTCGCGGCCGTAGAAGAAGAAGTGACACTTGGGTCGTCTCCGTCTTCGTCATCGTTCACGTTGTGGCTTTTATTGTAACAATGGCGATCAATGATTGCTGGAACAATTCCCACGGTGATTGTGCCTTCAAAGAGCTCGGGAGGCTATCTTTTCAGCCGCTTCGTGAGAATCCACTCCTTGGACCATCTGCTTCAGCGTAAGTGTTTTTGCTTCTGTATTGGTTGTTCTTTGGTGTGATTTGTCTTGTTCCACTTGGGTTTCTTTTGTTTGGGGTGTGTTTGTCTAGAAGGAAAATAGAGGGAAAAGAAAGGCGGATGGTGAGGCATGTTGATTGTATTACTAGTTGGATTTTATATCAATTGATTAGTGTGAAGTTGAAGAAACAAGTTAAAGTACACCAAATATTTGCATTATGTTCTGTGGAACCTCTTATGTTGATGCGATTTTGCTTAGCTTTTTTGTTAATTCTTGAGAATCTTGAGCTGAAGTTATTTGTCAAAATTGCTGAGAGATGAGGGAATCTGTTGGGAAAAAAGAAGGTTTTGCCTGCAGTTAACCACTTGCTTGCTAATTTGGGTTTCAGATATCTTTACTTGACATAAAAGTCATTTTTGTATGTGAAATATCAACTGATTTTGTTGCTGACAAATTTTGAGATTGAGAAAAAGTACAGAAAAATTCAGATTTGGCCGTTAAAGTGGTGTTTTCCCTATGGTTCCCTGGTGCTCCTTCATTTCTGCCAGCCAATAAAAGAGCCAGCTTCTTAGTGCTTACCGAACAAAAAACAAAAACGATACTTTTGGAACAAAATAAATGAAGTGCTACTCAAAAATAGTTTTAATCATTGTTAAACAACCGTTGAAGTGCTACAGTGTAACTAAATGGACATAACTTCATCCGTCTGCTAGGTTCAATACAAAGTTTTGCCAGAAACAGATAAGATAGGTTTAATCTGATGCTTTTAGATGAAACTCTAGCATTTTTCAAGCTCCCTAAGAGAATGGTACAATGGTAATTACAATCCATTGATAGAATTATGCTTATGCTCTTGCAGGCTTGATGAAGTGGGCGCTCTTCGGCAGACATTCTTGGAAAAGAATCACCACACTTGGCATATTTTTGCATGCCCATGGTTGCATGCTGGGTTCATCCACCTTGTCATCAACCTTGGAAGTATTGTCTTTGTAGGAATTCACTTGGAAAGAGAGTTTGGACCATGTAACTAGATTGCTCTCGTACAAGTTATCATCATTTTTCATGAAAAATATAAATCAACATCTAGATTCTAAATTCCTGCTAGTATGTGATTTTACTCTTTTGCTTTCTGATTCTATTGGACAGTGAGGATTGGTATAATCTATACCCTCTCTGGTTTTGTTGGAAGCTTGGTCACTGCACTCTTCGTTCGAAACAGTCCAGTTGTCGGCGCCTCTGGTGCACTGTTTGGACTACTTGGAGCTATGCTTTCTGGGATTATATGCAACTGGAATTTTTATACTGACAAGGTCCTGCCTTCTGTTCTCCTCCCTTACCCTGTCCTTTCCCCCCAATTTTTAGGCTTCTTATTGTTCATATAAATTGGAGCAGTGATTCATCTTTTGTTTGATTACAGTTTGCAGCCATAGTCTTGATTGTCTTTGTATCCACAATCAATATCGCTATTGGTTTGCTTCCTTATGTAGACAATTTTTCAAGCATTGGAGGTTTTACATCCGGAATCTTACTTGGTTTCACAGTTCTGTTCACCCCTCAAACTAGGACAGTGTCTCATGGCAAGGTAGGCCTCTTTGAGAAGAGTTTCAAAAGTTCCATCAACTTCAAGTTGAAGCTAGACAGGCCAATCATGAGGAGTGTTTCTGTGCTCCTTTTTGTACTCATGTGAGCTCTTCTTTTAATTTTATAGCAAGCTGTTCTCTGTTCCTAGTGTTTTTTTCCCTCTTTTTTGTCTTCCCTATGAGGTATCCTAACTTCATGTTTGTATGCAGGATCTTTGGATGTCTTGTGGCTGTCTTTCAAGGAATAAACATAAACCAGCATTGCAAATGGTGTAAATACATCGACTGTGTTCCCTCCAAAAGGTGGAGCTGCAACGACATAACAACTAATTGTGAGGTATATTTTCAATTTTAGCCCATCAATTATAATATTTGAAGTGAACACACAAAAGAAAAGCCCAGATCTAGAAGGGAAGAAACTTGATAAACAAAAGCTATACCCTGCATAATAACTTACCACAATATAACCATTAACCAAGTTTCTCCATCAAGAGGTGATTCATTGTCAAGAATATAATTTAAGCAATATGTTTAAAACCGTTAAGTCTTCTTCCAAGTAGATATAAAACTATATTCTAATTTGATTTTCATGTAATTAATAAATCTTAATGCTATGAAACCCGCTTGCTAATACTAGTCATGTGGTAATTGCAGACCATGGAGAGTGACTCCCGGTTGACTCTAACGTGTATGAGTAATGGCAACTTCCGAGTTTTCTCATATACCAACATTTCTCAACCAAGGATGATGGACTTGTGCACAATGCTATGCTCATAGAATTTGTGATATGAAGATTTTGTTGCGACTTAGGATAACTGAATACACTTGAATACCAAATCAATACTCTGTTGATGGCCACTCTGTTGGAATGTCTGTATCAATACTTAGGTATATTGTGCTCTTCGACCGGGAGCTTCTTGAATTTTTCTGGTATGTACCGTAAAACCGTATTGAGACGTACCTCGTTGCATCCTGAAACGATATTTCCATTTTACAATCTTTCAGTCCATCAAAAAACTACATCACAGAATATGCTTCTTTAGCAGAATTAAGTGAGTTTGGTGATGTGCTTGAGTGTCCACGAATTCATTTCATGTGCAAACCCCGCCAAGATAATAGTCCTTATTTTTGTCAAAATAACATTTAAGGATATAGTTGGACAGTTTTAAACAAATCAGTCCTTAATACTAACTTCATTTTTAAGTAAATTTACCAGTCGCTCGACAGATTTTAAATATAGCTTTACAATCATTTAATCTCTGAAATTTGTCAAATTAACATTTAAGTACATAATTTGACAATTTTCAATAAATCAGTCCTTAATACTAATACATTTTTAATTAAATTTATTAAAGGTTAAACATATTTTAAATATATTTTTTACCAGTCACTTATCATCATATTTAACTAATTTTTACAAATATAGAGAGAGAGAGAGAGATGGCAAACAGGCTGGGCTGGCTTAGCATGGCCCATGAAAATAAGGACCTCATGGACTATCGTACTGGATTGCGCACGGCCCGATAAAAAAATTAAAGATCCGATACGGTTCATGAAGTATGGCCCAAAAGGATCATACCGTGCCCACGAACCGTATCATGCCGTGCCCGCGGGTCAAAATATTATTTTAATAATATATTATTATTATTTTAATAATAATTTATTATTATTTTAATTATTATTATTATTTTAATAATATTTTAATATTATTTATCGGATCAAGTCGGGCTTGGCACGGCCTATCACGGGCTTGTGTCGAGCCCAGCCTGCATGTCTAATCCCTCGACCTAGCACAATCCTTTTAACAAGGTCAAATCGTATTGAGTTTTTACTGTTCACAAACCAGGCCCGATTCATTTGCCATCTATTAATTTTATATATATATATATATATATTTATTTTGTTATTATATTATTATTTATTATTTACCAATATTATTTATTAATTATCAATAATATATATATTTTTATTTGGATAAAATTTAAATAAAGATTGAAACTAAGTTTAGAGTAAAATTTAAACCTAGTATTTATTTAAACTTTTACTACCTCATAGAGATGTTAAAGACTGTAAATGACTTAAACTATTTAGCGGAATTAAGAAATTATAAAAACTAATTTATTTTTAAAAACCAACTAATATCATATATTAATTTATTGTTGCACCAAATTTAAACTATTAAACTATTATTCTTTATCCTTAATTTTTTATTCTATGAAATTTCAGAAATTAAAATACTATTTATCCATTTTTCTTTTAAATGTGTTGTACAATCATTCATCTCCCTGCAATGAACAATACCCAACCTCTCTCCACTCTTGTGCTGTGTGAATCCATTGCTTTTTTCTCTGCCCATTCGTCTTTGTCAGACTTCATTCTTACTTGGCCAACGACTCTATTCAACTCAACTCCTCCAACTGAAACAGTTTCAATGCATAACAAAACCTTTAGTTCATAGGCAGACAAGACAATACTTCCAACAAATCATATTCATTATTATCATCATAAGAAATGGGCCAACCATTCTGGGCCCAGTTAACAAACCACAATCAGTAGTCGCCCAGAGTCAACTCTGTTCAAGCAATCCTATATTGAAAACCCCGACCCAATTTTAAATTTCAATTTTTGCTTTAGCCTTTCACTTTTCTTTTCCTCTTTTCTTTTCTTATCACTCACACACACTTTCTTCCTTTTTCTTTTCTGGGTTGCTGCTGGTTTACAGACATGATTACATGATCACATGATTCTCTGGTGAATGTTAGAAACCCTAATAGGGCCAACAAACAGCAGCAGCTGCAGCAAGCCGCAAATACTTTTAAATAATGGCTTTATTTCAAGTACTTAATTAAAAAAAAAAAAAAAAGCCTATTATTCTTATATTGAATTGAAACTGTTTTGGTATTAAATTACCAACCCTAGCCTCAAAAATTTTTTAAAAAAAATAGCAGAAGATCGAGAAGACTGCCCTACTACTGCTTTTTTTTACTGTAATATTGAATAAAGTGGTATCAATTTTCGGCTTAGAATTCAAGCCAAAATGGACCATGTTCACCAATTGGCTTGGTGAACCTAAACCACAAATGGTGGATCATGATCTTGTACCGACCCTCCATCTATAGAGCTCGTTAATTAGACCACAATTTTCTTATTAAAACTTCCATTATTAGGCGTCTACCTGCATCTTTTACTCAATATTTAGCACCTATTATGTTCATCCAAACACCTGGTCTGTTGACTGATTTTCTTTTTATAACCCAATTCCTCTTTCATTTAGTGAGAGAAAATTCGAATTGCATCATTTTTATTAGTTGAATTAACCAATACCCACATGATAAATATTTGTATAATAATTTCTATATATTAATACGACTTGGGATCCTTTAATTTATTTAATTTAAGAATAAATAGATTTATTAAGTCAGTAGTATTAAATATTAATTTTTTATTTTAAATTTTATGTATTAAATTATATAAATCCAATAAATAAAAATTTTTATTTATATTTAATTCCTAAGTTGACATGCAACTTATAGAAAGCATATTAGGTACAAAGCAATTACCTAGATAAGCTTCTTCTCTATGATCCAAGTGGATGATGAACTAAATTTTAGAGTATGACTTGTTGATTTTTGATTGATGAGTTTTAGACCACTAGCTTGATGGTCTATATGTCCAAATCTATAAGACACAAAAATGCAAGAGAGGATGAGTCATTCGTTCTTTATGGAAACCATTCAAGAGTCAAGATTTAACATTGGATTTGACTGAAGAAGCTCAAGGACGGTGTTAAGGTTCTCTTGGTCAACATGTCAACTGTCAAAAATTTATTCTTTAAGCAATACAATATTGCTTTGAAGTTCTATACAACATTTTAGAGAGGCTGCAGCCATTCATTTTATAAGAAGAAGACAATGACATATTTACTCTTAAAGTATTAAAAAAATTAATTTTTTAATCTCTAAATTATAGAAATTAACATTTATTCCCTTTTTGTCAATTTTTTAATTAAATTTTGTCAATAGAAGCTTTATTATTTATAAAATTAAATTTAAACTAAAAATTTAATCATCACTTAAATCTATTATACATTAAACTCTTTTTTATAAATAAACTTGGTCAAAAGAAAATTAAATGATGACCTTAAATGATATTATGGAAGTGATAGAAAGGGGTATAAATGTTAATTTTTAAAATTAAGAGGGTAAAAAAAGTTCTTTTACTATACCTTTGGGCTAATATGTTATTTTTCCATTTTACAACATGTGGCACGTCCTATATAGAGCACACGGTGGGTGAGGTAAGGAGGAGAGGACGTAAACCAAATGGGATTAGTAAAAATTCTTAAAATCAAAATCATAATCACGAAAAAGTCACACCCTAATGGTTTCCTCTGTGGATACTATAAGTATAAAACCCAAGGCTAAGCTCCTAGAAGCACTTTTTTATACTACTTATGAACAGTACTATAAATGCTTTGTTAATGGTTTGAGCTTTGATTGCAAAGTTAGATAAATATAGAAGGTTCCCTCTATTAGGGGAGGAGAAAAACAGGGGCTATAAAAAGTTGCCTATAGTGGGAAGGAATCCTTGGGTGGGTAATGGGTATTATTGCCTAGTTGAACCCACAAGGTACAAAATTTGAAGGCTTCGTAGGTTGTATCCCTTCATTTCCTTTCCTCTGCTCACAATCAAATGTCAATATAATGCTCGTCAAATAAATAGGTTATTGTGTGGCCTTTCAAGTGTGGTATATAATTAGAGCCCTTTCTTCTCATATAATCATTTGCTTCTTGCTTTATGAAAAGAATATGTGTGCCAATTGGTTTACCCTTCTTTTCTTGTCCTTGTTTCCTGCTTTGGGTTAGGGTTTATAGGCAATCCTTCCGTATAAAGAGTAAAAAAGCTATACTATTATTATTTAATTAAATGATATTATATTTTTCAATAATAATAGAGATACAAATTCTATTTATATAATTAATGTGTCATTGTTATATTATCATCACGTTTTATGTTTATTTTCTTTTCTTTTATTCTCATTCTTTGTAAATTTTACTTTTATTTTCATAATAATATAAGACACTTGATAGTGATATATTATTTTATACAAATTGATCAATACAATATTACTATTTTTTATTTAATATACCTTAGGTTCAAGTATATTAATAAATGATTTCACATTTATATTATCATTTATATCAAATGAATAGATTGCTAATCCTAATTCATCAAATAAATTTAAAAAAAAAAAAGAAATAAACATTGCAATCATATCAAAACCCTATCAAAAATAGTAAATTATTCCTATACCATATCAAAGTATATCTATTAGAAAGAAAACCCATTGAATAGCAAGCTCTTTAATCGTGTCAATAAAATGTATTTGTGGCCCATCTTTTAACCTAGAAGCTTGAGAATAGTTACATCACATATCATGGAAGTATTTTTCTTTCAATCTCAAATCCAAACATCTCTTTCACTCAATCACTCATAAATCAAGGATTTCAATCTCAAATTTTAGTAACCATATTTATATTATATGTACATAGTATAAATTGATGTGATGATATTAAATTTATATTTTTTATATTTTATAAAAATAGAAAAATATATAAGTTATATGTGATATATGATAATTATATAATCTTGTCACACTAATTTATATAATAGAATATATACAAAAATTTATATCTATAATGAGAATGACAAATATTTTTATGATTTGAAATTAGTATACTTAGGTCCCATTATTTTTTGAGGTCACTCAAAATTTTAATTAGTGACACTTACCCTCAAAATTTTAACGTTATAACAATGCTATATTAAGAAAAATATCATTAAATTTTTTTACTTTTCAAAAATAAATATTATTAACTTTCAAAAAAAATATATGTATATATATATATCAACAATAACCCTTCTGTAATTAATAACCGAAACATAAATAATTAACTAAACAAAGGTAGCTAATTTAATATTAATACTATTTTTTAAAATAAAAATATTGATGTATTTAAAAATAAATTTAGATAATATTATGAAAAATAATATATTTTTATAAACTAGAGGGAATAGATCTATTATTTTTAAAAAAATAACTAAGGTGTTTTCAATTACTTTTTATTATAATTATCATATTTTTTATAATACATATATTACTTATTAAATCACCTTATATATCACAAAACTCTCAATAAAATAATCATATTGGCGTATTTTAAAAAATTAATTAATTGTGAGATAAAAAAATCTATTAGTAATAAAACTATCTTCGAAAGGTTTTAATGATATTTTTTTATAAATATAAAATTTAATAATATTTTTCAGTAGAGGGTTAAGTGAAATTTTTTTAATATATTATAGGAGTATTTGTCACTCTCTTTATGTCCAATATTATTACATATGTTTCATAGAGTTTAGATTATAAATTTTTTATATTTTAAAATAATTAAAAAATAAAAAAAAATATCCACTCTGAAATATTAATATCATGCCTCTGGTCGTAAAGCTCACACTTCCGTCACATATTTTTAATATACATTCTAAACTTCTGAATATATATTAAGAGCTTATAAAACTTTTGAGGTATCTGTTTACAACAAAGACTTTTTAAAATACTTTCAAATATTTATTCGAAACAATCCCAACTTCAATAAACTAGAATCCAAATCTCAAATATCATCACAATATCAACTTGTCTTTCCGAGATAATTCAAAATAATTCACAAAGAAAATAACACATTTCAAATTTATAAAAATGAAGAAAATATGTAGATTCATAAATTATTTCATAATTCTTAGAAACAAATATTTATCACAATGTTCAAAATTTCCAATGGACATATGTTATAAAGATGTGAGTCGAGTATAAAAATATACTTGATCCTTCTTGAACTTGATGCAATCACCATCATGCTTTTCACTTAACTATTCTCAAGCTTTGTCACGTTCCAATCCGTAGATCCCATACATAACAACCGTCACAGACTTTCAGGGTGTATTCAATCACCTAGAATATCATGTGTTAAAATAAAATAATATAAAGAAGTCAATAAGCTCCAATAGACTAAGGACTATACAGGGTGAGTCGACATAGTTCATACCTGAACTCTTAACTAAAGAAGTGATCACCACCATCACCAATCCGCTACCTAAGTGAACCTGAAACTGATGGGTGAGGGGGAGTGAGTATACAGAAGTATACTCTGTGAGTGAACCAAAATAAATATAAATAACTTTAACGATACTGAATATAAGCGCATTAAAATATCATAAATAGTTCTATAATACAACAATATTGGTTTTAGTTTGAAAACTCAAAACCATATCTCATAAAACGTTGGGTTGGCTATTGTTTCGATGATCTCCCTGGCCAAAGGAAACCCGAAATCGTCAGTGGGTTTATATGCAGATAAAATATGCTATTTTATAAAAATAGATTCATATGCAAGAAATAAAACATGCAAGATTTTCCAGAAAATATACCCTCCACTGATGTTTGCCTCGAGCAACCACAGAGTGACAACCGTGACAAACTCAACGAGACTCATAGGTGGTCAATCACATCACCCAACAATATCACAATCAACGTATCAATATATAACAGGACCACCTGTGCAGCCTTTACTCATCTAGACGATCTCTCTTCCAGGCCAACCTTAGGCTACCATCTATAGCACTCACTTGGGATCCAGTTCCCAGTGAACACTCTCCAGGCTACCAACGCTGTAGCTACAGTAAAAAAAAAACGGCTCACAAGGCCGTTATTACCAATATACATATCGTACATCCTGGCCCATAGGACATATCATTATCACAACACAAAACATTGTCCAATGGCCGTATAAAGTCATAATAAACATAAAAGCTGGGCCACTGGCTGTATTATCACATAAAACATATATAAATCTATTAAATCATATCGATTTCATTACCAAACCACATATTGGAGAGATATAAGCAAAGGTCATTCATAAAATATTTTTATATTATCAAATATACACAAAACTGTATTCAAAATAAAGAAACAAAACAACAAAAGTCCACTCACTGTAGGGAGGGTTTATACTCCCTAATTTCTCTCGTTTCTCGACGGGTCACGCGGATACCTTACTCGCGTATCGTCACTTAAACACACATATTCCAAAATATATCATTATACAATTCCCAAATACTTATACGACTCTCATGCGTGCAATGCAAGCTAACTCCGGGTTTTCTTAAAATTGAAAGATTACTCGAAATCAGCTAAAATCCCTGTTATTCGCCTAATTACCCATACTTTTTTACCACGAACCTACATTACGATTATACATGCCTAATTCGACGTGATTTTATAATTCTAACCTGCGAATCCCACATACTCGTTAGAATAGTAACTTTGATTACTATTCACATTCATCCATTTTTGTTGAAATTGCATTTCTAACTTCTTATGACCTTTTTAACTCTATTACAACTCAAATGAAGCTTAAAACCCATAATGAATGCAATAAATCTAAGAAAATCTAAACGAATGCACATACGAATCAAAGTTGGTAAAACACAAAAAGAAATACATAGACGAGTTAGAAACAAAGCTACGAACCTCGTGGTATGTTCGGTTTGCTTTGATTTAGCTCAGAAATCGAAAAGCCTCAATTTTCAAAATCGAAATCCTAAGTGCTCCTCCGTAAATCTGCACCTCTATCATCAAATCGATGCTTCTGGAGTGTTAGATGCGAGGAATGTAACTTGCAGACGAAGAGAAATCATAATTCGGGCAAAAATTCAGGTAAGAGGTAGAGAGGGCAGAGCACATTACGTGCATGAGGGAAAGGAAGGGAAGGAGAAGAGGAAAAAAAGAAGAAAAGTGAAAAATTTAACCCCCTCACCCCTATTTATAAAAAATGATAAATTTACCAATTTGCCCTTAAGTTTTCTTAGGGAGAAGCTTCTAGAATGAGGGTAAAGTCATCTTTTCACGTCGATTTGATCTAACGAATTAGAGTTCGATCAAACAAATCACCTCCTTCGATCGAATGAATCCAAGTTCGTTCGAACGAATCCTTCGACGTTTACAAAAGTTAGAGAGCTTCTTAATTGTCGATGGAACGAATTCATGCTCGATTGAACAGATTAACACTTCGATCGAACAAATCTCCATTTCGATCGAACGAAACCTCATTCGATCGAATGAATTCTCCTATTCATTCAAACGCATCTGTCAAAATGGCAATTCTCACTTAAGCCTTTTTTGAAATTGAAAATCACTAACGGAGTCCCGACTCGCACACTCCCAACCTCTTCCTAGTCAATATAAAGTTCAAATATATTCCCGAAACCATGCTGACGAATCATCAGTATGTATGATAGATGCAAACGCATGAACAAAAAAGTAAAAAATTATAAATATACCCTCGGGATGCAAACACGGGTGTAACAGATCTACCCCCCTTAAAAGAATTTTGTTCTCAAAATTCAACATACCTCAGTACTGAAAGAGATGGGGGTATTGACATTACATCTGAAGTTCAGGTTCCCAAGTCATTTTCTCAATCACATCGTTCCTCTACAGAACCTTCATCATGGGGATGACTTTACTTCTGAAAGTTCTCTCCTGACGATCAAGTAGTGCCACTGGTTGAACTTCACACTGTAGATCCTCTCTCAAGTTGACAGAAGGCAACTCTATAACATGAGAAGGATCAGCCACATACTTCTTCAACATGGAAACATGGAAGACATCATGTATCCTCTGTATTTTTTACGGTAGCTCCAGCCTGTATGCTACTGGACCAATCCATTCAATAACTCTGAAGGGCCCAATATACCTCGGGTGAAGTTTTTCTCGATTTTGAAATCGTATCACTCCTTTCCAAGGTGACACTTTCAAAGAGACTTGTTCTTCCACATCAACCTCTAAATCCCTTCTTCTATTATCCGAATATGACTTTTGCCTGTCCTGTGCTATCTTCAACCTATCTTGGATAATCTTCACTTTCTCTGTGGTGGCTTCAATCAACTCAATATTGTCTATCTTTCTTTCGCCTATTTTATCCCAACATAAAGGAGTTCTACATCTCCTGCGATACAGTGCTTCATATGGTGCCATACCTATGCTGGACTGATAACTGTTATTGTAGGCGAACTCAGCTAAGGGCAGATATCGATCCCAGCTTCCTTAAAACTCTAATACACATCCTCTCAACATATCTTCTAATATCTGGATGATTCTTTTTGACTGCCCATCAATCTGAAGATGGAAAGCTAAACTGAAATTCAACCTTGTACCCATAGCCTTCTGGAGACTAGAGTAGAATCAAGATGTGAAACGGGAATCTCGATCTAACACAATTATCACAAGTACACCATGAAACCTTACAATCTCTGCCATATAAAATCTTGCTAGCTTATCAACTGGATACTTGGTTCTGATGGGTAGAAAGTAGACAGATTTAATTAATCTGTCCACAATCACCTATATTGCATCATATCCAGTTTGAGTACGCGGCAATCCTATCACAAAGTCCATGCTGATGTGTTCCCACTTTTATTTAGGTATGGGTAGTAACTGAAGTGTTTTTGCTGGATTCTGGTGTTCGGTTTTAACTTGCTGACATGTCATACACCTGACAATAAATTCTGCAATGTCTCTCTTCATTCCAGACCACCAATAACTTTCTTTGATGGTCTTGTACATTTTTATGCTACCAGGATGCATTGTAAAAGCTGAACAGTGAGCTTCTTGTAGGATGACTTTTCTCAGTTCATCATTTGAAGGTACATATACCCTACCTTTTAATATCAAGATGCCATCTTGGGAAAAGTAGAAGTCTCCAACATTATCATCCATGATTCTCTGGCAAACTTTCATTAATTCTGGATCTTGCATCTACTTTTCTTTTATCTGATCGTGTAGAGTTGGTCTTACTATAAAACTGGCTAACATCAAGCCACCTTGATCGTACTCCAATATCACCTGCAGATTCTTCAATTCTAGCAATAATGAAAGGTATGCTAATCATACATACGCCACTGTTATAGAAGATTTCTTGCTCAAAGCGTTTGCCATCACATTAGTTTTTCCTGGATGATAATCGATCACTAGATCGTAATCCTTGATCAGCTTAAGCCACTTTCTCTGTCTCAAATTTAATTCCTTCTGAGTGAGAAGATACTTCAAACTCTGATGATCAGTAAAGATGTAACACCTCTCTTCATACAAGTAGTGTCTCCAAATTTTCAAGACAAAGACTACTGCAGCTAACTCTAAATCATGGGTTGTATAGTTCTCCTCATGCTTCTTAAGCTGCCTGGAAGTATAGGTAACTACCTTCGTATTTTGCATCAAAACACAACCTAGCCCTTACCTGGAGGCATCACTGAATACTACATATTCCTCTCCGAAAATAGGTAACGTCAATATAGGAGCTGAGGTGAGACGACCTTTCAATTCTTGAAAACTCTGTTCGTATTTTTTATCCCATTCAAACTTCACATCCTTTCTTGTTAAACATGTTAGCGGGGCAGCTATCAATGAAAAGCGTTCAACAAACTTCCTGTAGTAACCTGCTAAACCCAAGAAGCTTCTAATTTCAGTTATAGTCTTTGGTCTTTTCCACTGCACAATAGCTTCAACTTTTTGAGGATCCACAAAGACTCCTTTTCTTGAGATCACATGTCCCAAGAACACCACTTCCTAGAGTTAAAACTTATATTTCGAGAATTTAGCATACAACCTTCTCTCTTTCAGCGTCTGTAGCACAATTCATAGATGTTGAGCATGCTCTTTTTTAGTTCTTGTCACACCCCAACCCGTGGGACCCACCATTAACAGACGCCACAGATTCCTAATAAGCATTCCTTAGGTCCAGAACGCTTACTAAGAACCTGTAAGGCTGAAATCATAA
>JAVXUL010145749.1:0-14493 GCA_035590515.1 Trichilia minutiflora
TTCGGTGTGATTGAGTGCACCCTGGAGGTCTGTGGCGTCTGTCACAGGTGGGCCCCACGGGTTGGGGTGTGACAAGGGGGTTTCGGGTTGTTCTTCAGTTTCAGGTTGAGGCATATACGAAGTAGCCTCTTCTTCTGTATCGGTTAAAATCTCTCTTTGCGGTCTACCTCGATCTCATCTATGTCTCGAAGATATTTTAGCTACAAAAATAACACGAAATTCAATCACACATAATTATCTTGGTGGTGATACTTCTTATGACTCGACTCACTTAAGCCACTGAAAATTTTTTAAAAATAGTAAAATCATGTATAAGATTTCAAAATGTAGTATGAAGAACAAGTTTGGGTGTTTCTAAAATCATTTTAAAACCAAAAGCTCTGATACCAATAAAATTATCACACAACAACCCATGAGTCCCACACGTGACAACCGTTACAGACTCCCAATGTATATTCAATCACACAGAATACGTCCTGAGAGCCTGTACGGCCTTTACAAAACCTGTTTCAAAAACATTCATGAGACACTTCTAATACAGTTCCAACCAAACACCCAAAACTTAAAAATGAATTTCTCAATCAAATTCCAAACACTTCAAATTATATATATAAAGCATTTCATAAAATGATCATCCAAACATAATTATGTGGAGTCAATCCACCTAAAATATAATTTAAATAAAATTTATAAATTCTTTTACAATCCATAGAAAAATAAATAAACAACATTTCAAATTTAGTAAAGGTAAACCCAATGGACTACAATATGGTTTAAGTGAGTCAATCTCGAAAGTATGCCTGATACCCTTAACACCTGGAGTGATCACCACCCAACTAAAGTGCGTATCTTCTTGCCTACCTTAAAATTAGAGAGTGAGGGGGGTGAGTATATGAAAGTATACTCCGTGAGTGAACTAAGAATATAAATAAATAAATAATATTTTGTCTAAAATAGAAAACATAAGTTAAGTACTTCGTAAAATATCTTGTTGAAAAATATCTCTTTTAGTTTGAAAACATCCAAAGAATATATATATATCGAAAATCATTGGGCTGGCTCCCTTCACGGATGATTACCTTGGCCCTGGGCATCCCGAGATTGTCAGTGGATTTTATATGGAGATAAAACATGCTATTTATAAAAATTTATCTTGGTATGCAAGAAATAAATCAATGCATGATTTATTTAGAAAAACAAGCCCACCAATAACGTTTGTCTCGAATTAGTCATGTGGTGACATCCGTGCTAATCCGACGAGACTCACAGGTGGTCAAATTACCTCTCATGATAATAATAATATACACCATACATCTCTCCCACCTGTGAAGTCTCCATTCACCTAGGCCACCTCTTTCTTTAGGCCAACCCTAGGCTACCATCAGTAGCTACCGTGAACAAACTAAGCCCTTAGGCCACCATCACCATCATGAAGATCAATATTCATATATGTCACAAGTGTCATAGTAATCATCATCAAAGTACAAACATATCATAAATTGATCATCGGCCATCATTCAGGTAAAATATATATGTCAATCAAATGAATGAAACCATCTGGCCCTCTGGCCATAAATCAATATACATTTTCATCTCAATCCATTGATATCCATATATAACCAAGTACACATAATACCAAAAGCAATATATACATGAAGGAATAACATTTATCGAATATTTACATAAAAGCATCAAAATTATTTTAAAATAGTTAAAGGTATAAAATGTTCGTTCATAGTTTAGGGAGGGTGTACACTCCCTAATTTCTCTTGTTCCTCGGCACGTCATGTGGATTTCTCATTCACGTACCGTCGTCTAAGCACATACATCAAAACATATCAATATACATTTCTAAACTTCGAATGAAACTCATATGCGTGAGATGTATGTTGACCCGGGTTTTTTAAAATCGATTTATATGTGTAAATGACTAAAATCCTCGTTATTCACTCAATTATTCATATATTATTACCGTAAACCCACATTTAGGCTAAACTAACGTATTTTGACTCGTTTCTACAAGATTGATGAGTGGATCCCACACGTGTGCCAGAATAGTAACTCAATTACTATTTACACCCACCGAAATTTCCTGAATTTGTATTTTTAACTTCTTAGCGAGTTACCTGACTTCACTACAACCTAATTAACACTTAAAAACCAAAATATAATAGACAAAAATGGCGAAATTCATTCGGATGAATAGTAAAACCCAAATTACAAAATCGTACCACATTGCAAAACGAAAAGCATAAATAGGTTAGAAACGACGCTAGTTACCTTGTGGCATCATCAATTTGCTTTAGTTTCTCTCAGAAGTTGGAAAACCCTAAATTTTGTTCTCGAAATCCTAAGTCCTCTTTTTGTTTTTCGTGCTTTTATCACTAAATTGACGCTCCCAAGAAGTTAGACACAGAGAATGTGAGCGACAAATGACAATAAATCAAAATTTTGCCAAAATGTAGGGAGAGCTTAGAGAGAGAGAGGGGGAGAACGGGCATGAGATGGGTGAAAAAGAGAAAGGAGAAGAAATGGAGAAAAATAGGGCTCAGTCCCCTTTTTAAAAAAATATACTCAAAATTATCATTTTTCCCTTAATGAATACAAAGCAGAACTTCTAAAAGAGGGTAAAATCGTTATTTCACATCGATTCGATCACACAAATCAAAGTTTGTTCAAATGAATTGTCCACTTCGGTCGAACGAACTAGGGTTCATTCGAATGAATCCTTTGACATCTCAAAAAGAAACATGGGACTACCATTTTGTTGGTCGAACGATTTCCACATCGTCTGAACGAATCAACATTTTGGCTGAGCAAAACACCTTATTTGATTGAACGAAATCCTATTCGATCGAATGAATCCTATTCAAACGAATAAAATACCACATATTTTTCAAGGAGTCATCAAAATATTGATCGAACGAATCATCCTATTCGGTCAATCAAACCCGCCAAAAATAGCAAATTTCATTTGAGCCCTCAAATTTTAAAAATATCTTTGAGATCCCACTCAAAATAAAACTAACATTTAATTACGTTGAGGTCCTTGTATTTACGACTTCAAAACTCTATCTTAACCAACTCTAATCCCCAAAATAAATATGCAGTCGTGATGTCGTGTCAACTATGTACAATACAAGCACAATTACATATATAGTAAAAGTATAAAATTATCGTTATACCGTTGAAATCTAGGCACGGGGCTCACACAAAATGACCCAATTACTGCGAGCAATGTTTTTCAGAAAAAATCTTCAAACTCGAATTAAAGAGTAGCACCTTTGGTCCCAGTGAAAATTCTTGTTGGATTATAAACTGATCATGCCATCGCTTTGTTCGATCCTTGAAAATCTTTGCACTTTTATATGCCTCATTTCTAAATTCCTCCAACTAATTTAACTGAAATAACTGTCACTCCCCAGCCATTTTAAGATCAAAGTTTAACTTTTTAATTTCCCAATATGCCTTATGTTTCAATTCCATTAGCAAATGACAAGCCTTTTTGAACACTAGACAATAGGGAGCCATGCATATAGGAGTTTTAAATGCTGTCATATATGCCTAAAGGGCTTCATTAAATTTTAACGCCCAATCTTTCCAGCTTGAATTCAATGTCTTCTCCAGAATTCGTTTTACCTCACGATTTGATACTTCGACTTGGCATTGCATTACAGGTGATAGGCAAAGGTAACCTTGTGCTTCACTACATATTTTTCTAATAGAATGTTGATAAGGCTATTACAAAAATGGGTTCCTTTATCGCTTATAAGTGCTCGAGGAGTACCAAATCTTGTGAAGGTATTTTTGTGCAAAAATTTTTATACTACTTGAGTACCATTTATTGATGTAGCTATAGCTTCAACTCATTTACTTATATAATCCACAGCTAACAAGATATATACATATGCCCATTCGACGGTGAAAATGGTCCCATAAAGTCAATTCTCCATACATCAAAGATCTTAACTTCAAGAATATTATTTAGAGGCAATTTATATCGCCATGAGATGTTGCCAACCCTTTGGCATTGATCACAAGTCCTCACAAAAGCATATGCATCCTTAAACATAGATGGCTAGTAAAAAACTAATTGAAGTACCTTTCCAATTGTTTTTGTTGGTCCAAAACATCCACCATATGGTGATGAATGACATTGATGCAAAATACTCATCATCTCCTCTTCAGGAACACATCTTCGAATAATCAAATCAGACTCTTGTTTAAAAAGTAATGGTTCATCCCAAAAATATGACCTTACCTCATACAGAAACTTCTTTTTTTGGTGAGATAAAAAATCGGGGGGAATTACTTCGCAAGAGAGATAGTTTACAATATCCGTATACCAATGCAAATATCCCTCAGCTTTGAATAACTGCTCCTATCATAAAATCAAATTCTTATAATAATAAAATCCAATGAATTAACCTTGGTTTGGCATCTTTCTTAGGAAAAAGATATCAGAGTACTGTACATTCCGTATAAATCACAACCTTGGTCCTTATGACATATACCCAAAATTTGTTCAAAGCAAATACCACCGCTAGTAATTTTTTTTTTGGTAGTATAATTTTTCTGAGCATCATCCAAAGTACGACTTGCATAATATATGGCTCAGAATATTTTATCTCGTTATTGTCCTAAAACTGCTTCTATCATAAAATCACTAACATCGCATATGATCTCAAATTCTTGCTTTCAATTTGGAGTGATAAAGATCGGGGCTTAAACTAATTTCTCCTTGATTAAATTAAAAGCTTGTAGGTACTGCTCATCAAACACAAACTTAGCATCTTTTTCTAGCAAATTACACAATGGGTTGACGTGCTTTAAGAAATCCTTAATGAATCTGTAATAAAACCCAGTATATCCCAAGAAGTTTCAAATACCCTTATGTTTTTAGGTGGTGGGAACTTCTCAATAGCCATTATCTTTGCCTGATCAACTTCAATACCCAAAGCTAAAATTTTATACCCTAACATAATTTTTGACTGAACTATAAAATGGCATTTCTCCCAATTCAATACCAAATTAGTTTCTTGACATTGTTTCAGTACCAATGCTAAGTTATCCAAGCACCCATCAAATGATGATCCATACACAGAGAAGTCATCTATGAATACCTCCATTACATTCTCCACCATATCCGAAGAGATAGCCATAATAGAATATCAAAATGTGGCTGGTGCATTGCATAGACCAAAAGACATAGTACGAAAAGCAAAAGTACCATATGAACAAGTGAATATTGTCTTCTCTTAGTCTTTTAGTAAAATCACTATTTGATTATACCCTGAATATCCATTAAGAAAATAGTGGTATTCATTTTTGGTTATCTTATAGAGGATTTGGTCAATAAAAGGTAATGGAAAACGGTTCTTTCGAGTGGCTTTATTGAGTTTCCTATAGTCAATGCACACTCACCACCTAGTCACGGTTCTAGTAGCTACTATCTCTCTATTTTCATCCTTTATCACTATTGTTCCCCCTTTTTTTGACACCACGTGGATTGGGTTTACCGATTGGCTATCAGAGATTGCATAGATGATCCTAGCTTTTAGAAGCTTCAATATCTCTACATGTACCACTACTTTCATAGTCGAATTTAGTCTTTGTTAGGGCTCTATGGATGGTGTGTGAGACTCCTCTATTAAGATTTTATGCATTACCACTGATGGACTAATCCCTTTTATATCCTTAATTGACCACCCCAAGGCCGTTCGATATTCTCTCATGACATGGAGTAACTTTTCTTCTTTAATTTCTGTCAAAGATGTGGAGATTATTACTGGATAATTTTCATTATCTCCAAGGAATGTATATCTCAAGTTTTCAGGTAATGGCTTTAGTTTCAGTTTCAATCTTATCTCTTTATCCTGAATTTCAATACCCAATTCTTTAATATCTTTAAATCTTCTTTGTTCTCTTAGTGCAGCTTCTAAAGTGTGGAAACACTCCACTACCTTATCATTGTTAAGTGCCCACAAATTAGCCCATAGATGTATCAAACACAATTCTAATGGATCAAACGGCTTGATGACTCAGTTAGTATCCATTGTACATTCCTTGACCACATCTATTCTATTATAAATTTCATAATCATTAGGAAACTTTATTGACCTGTAAATGTTGAAAGTCACCTCACCTTCATCTACTCGCAATGTCAATCTCCCAGTTTGCACATCTATCAAAGTGTTAGTGGCTAAGAATGGCCTTCCCAAAATGAGTGGCACATCTCGATCTTCATCCATATCCAGCACTACAAAATCTGTTGGAAAAATAAATGGTTACATTTCACTACGACATCTTCAATGATACCCCTTGGATATGAGAGAGACCTATCCGTCATTTGTAGAGTGATTGAAGAAGGTTTGATTTCTCCTATTTCCAGCTTATTAAATATGGATAAAGGTATGAGATTTATACTGGCTCCCAAGTCACACAATGTCCGTGTAGAATACAAAGTTCCTATGTTGCAAGGAATGGTGAAGCTGCCCAGATCCTTGAGCTTTTCTGACAATTTTCTTTGTAAAATTGCAAGGTATTCTTCCGTTAATTTTATTATTTCAAATTCACCAAACCTCCACTTCTTAGATAAAATTTCCTTTATGAACTTATCATACTTTGGCATTTGCTCCAAGGCCTCCGCGAATGGTATGTTAATCTGAATTTTCTTGAATATCTTCAAGAACTTTGAAAATTGCTCTTCATTCTTCTTTTTCTAAAACCTCTGAGGATATAGCAAAAGTGACTTATGAATTTTAGCCTCTGGATCCCCCAATATGGACTGTACCCTTGGTTGCTCAACATCAGCATTAGTACCCATTTCGCCTTCATTCTTGGTCACCTCCTTAGCTACATTTTTTGTAACTGGATGTTCTTCTTCTTCTTTTGCTCCCTTAACTTGTTTCCCACTTCACAATCTAATGGCCTTGCAATGTTCCTTGGGGTTTACTTTCGTATCACTTGAAAACTTTCCTCGTTGTTATGCTTTTAATTTTGAAGCAAGCTATCCCATTTGCACCTCTAATGTCTTCATCGATGCTCTTAAGTTACTTAATTGTGTTTCCATACCATCTATACGAGCATCTGATTGTCTGAATCTATTTCTTGTTTCTGAAATGAAGGTTGACAAAAGCTCTTCTAAAGGTTGCTTCTTCTCAGCTTGCGGTTGAGAGTAGCCAATTCGGGTTACAATGCATTCTTATTATTTGCATAGGAAAATTTTTTGTGATTGCGTAGGCCAAGATGATAAGTTTTAGGCATTGCATTTCCTCGATAACCAAAATTTTGATTATTCACAAATTGAGCTTGCTCAATATTCGTCTCATCCCTTGAAACTGAATGCAGTGATTTGATTAGATAATATGGCTATTTGAGCAGATATTAAAGTTGACTCGTTTACTTCAAACACTCTGGCTTCTCTCTTTGTTGAAATTTGGTTACTTGGCCATTAATAACTGTTGGATGCCATATTGTAAATAAATGAAAAAGCCTCTTGAGTTTTCTTAAACATCAACACTCCTCTTGTTGTAGTATCTAAAAGCGTCCTATTCTACCCATTGAATCCATTATAGAACATTTCACTTACAACCATTCACCTATATTGGGGATACCAATGCAGAAGATCTTTAAACTATTCCCATGCTTTATACAGTGACTCAAACTCTTGTTGTCAAAAACTTTCAATTTCAGTTCTCAAAATAGTTGTCTTCGACGATGGGAAAAACTTCGACAAAACGCTTCTGCCATCTTTTCCCATGTGGTAATTCCTCCTAGTGGTAGAGTTTGTAACCAACTCCTTACCTTTTCCCTTAGTGAAAAAGGGAATAATCTTAATCTTAATCATTTTAACTGTATCATAAATTTCAAGAATAATGATAGATGAGCATTTGGATCTTCTAGCTACGAGCCTCCAAATTGATTTTGTTGAACCATGCTAATCAATGCCTCAATTTTAGCTCAAAATTATTTGCATTTATGGTCTGTTGAGCAATTTCTGAATAGTTCTTGTTCACCACAGATTGAAAGAAATCTTTAATTGCTCTTTTATTCTCATGATCCTCGCCATTTTATTCTCCTCTTCTCTTCGAGCTACTCTAATACTTCTAAGTGTATGCTCAATTTTTGGGTCAAACTTAACAACTTCCAAGCTTTGTGTCCAATGTATACAACCTCAGTAATTTTAGAAAATTGTAAAAGAAAAATAAACCTAGATTAAAACCTTGAATTAATTCAAGAGTAGTATCAATAGAAAATTAAAACACTTCCCCGACAATAACGCCAAAAACTTGTTCACACAAAACCTAATGTACAATTTTATATTCCCAAGTGCACGGTATCAAGTTATAATCCTAGGTAAATAGGATATCGTATCCTCAGAAAAATAGTTAAATTTATATTGATTCCTATAATCAAACTAACCTAAAGCTTTATCTAGATGATAATTATAAAATAAAATAAAGTTAATTAAACTAAAACTTGCAATAAAAGAAATTAAAAAGCTATGAAAATTATGGAGAACTTAACTTCAATTATGATAAACCTCGAGAATTGATTTCGTCAATTGTTGTTACCTCGTTTTAATTGCCCTCCTTAAACCCCGATTTGAATGAAGTTTATAAAACAAAAATTAAGTATTCACTCCCTCTCCCAAGGTAAGTGAGTCTATCTCTCAATCTAACCATATTATCCCTAATTCCAATTAAATTAAGAAATGCATTAATCTCAGTTCCTTTTCATAAGTTTTCTAAGAAATCAACCGTCTCCTGACTAATTGACACTCTTAGTCATATTGTTCATAGTCCAATTTAAATCCTGCTCTCCCGAGTTCAAAGATTCAAATTTAAATCATCTCAATTATGGCTAGTAATGAAGAAGCATTAAGGGTCAAACAATATGAATAAACTCTTTCAAATTTCATTCAACAAATAACCATAGCAATTAAAATGGGTTTTAACAATGACTACATCAACTCTCTAGATAAAAGAATTAGCCTAGAATAATTTTATTCAGAACACATCTATACTCAAGTAATTCATAGTCAAACACCAAAAGAACAAAGTATAAGAATAGAGAAAGAAGAAAAACTCCAGAAGTTTTCACTTCAATCTTCAAATCTTCATTCCTTATTGCTGCTAGAATTTCTTTATGTTTTGCTTTAGTTTTTATGTTCTTCTTGGTCTCCTACGAGTCTCTAGAAGTTCCTTCTTTTGTGCTAAATACATCCCCTTTTTATAATCTTTCAAACCCTAGGCTTAAAAGAGAAAAACGTAGAAGGAAACCAAAAAATGCGTCTTCCAATGTATTTGGTGTTGCAGCGAGAATAAAATTCTCGCTGTAGCAAGACTCTCTATAAAATTTGATGCAGTGAGAATATTTTTTCTCATTGCAACGAAGGTTTTTGTAAAATTCGCTATGTTCTAGCTGCAATGACAGTTTCAGTAAATTTATTACACTATTTGATGAATTCTAGCCCAATTTTGATGATGATAACAACTTCAAATAAACTCAACCTCTTCATAAAAGTTTTAGATATTTGAGTTCTCTTTTCAACAAATCTTAAATTTTCAAAATCAGATCAATATATTGGAAGTTATGCCTTATTTACAAAAAATACACAAAATGGTAGTTTTATGCAAAATTTGCCAACTTTTGGTAACTTTTGGAAAAATAACCCTACAACACAAAAACAACCCAAAACTCATTAAAAAAATATATAATAACTCAAAAACAAGCAAAATATAAGTCATAAAATCTTAAGAAAAATCAACTAATCATAAATCCAAGTTCGTCAAACAAGATAAAAAGAAAAGAAAAAATAGACAAGTTCAGAAAAAAATAAAATATCATCAAGTTCAACACAAATATGAAGTAAAAATGAAATAAAGCACTGAAAATCAACGATGGCATCAACAAGTCTGGCATAATATCTGTCGTAACTCAAGATTGATGTCGTTTTCTGAGGAAGAATCAACTAGAGCTGGCTATGATGAGGAGCCTTCACCAAATGGAGTCTGATAGCCAATAGGATGAGGTCTCAGAGAAGAAGGACAATAATGTGGAGGAGATTGAGGTTCAGATGGTCAAGATCCTACTGGAGGAACACTGGGCCTAGCCAATCTAACCTCTATATTATTCAAGTTAAGAAGCAAATCCTCGTGGTTATTGTCGACTCTTTTCAATGCTGGTCAACCATTTGCCCAAGTTGGTTCATCATTTGCTGAGCCTCATTCATCTGCGTATCTAACTTGTGAACAACTAACATGACAATAGATTAAAGAGGTATGAAACTCTAAAATTTTTTTACCCTTTTCCAATTAATTATTATTAAAAAAATTTTCACAACCCACCACTCTCATAAATGACTAATTTGATTAGTATTTTCTGTTATCAAAATTTTAATTATTGAATTAATATTTTTGATTAGGAATTGTTCCAATTGAACAAAAAATGAGAATTACTTCGGTTTTATTATTATTATTTAATTTAGAATTAGTAGAATTCTAGTGAGAGTAATTATTATTAATTGATATTATATCAATTAAAAGGCCTCCATGAACAAATTAAATTATTAATTTGTTATATTGATTTGATCAATATATAATGGGTTTATATTTAAAATTTATATATAGATATTCATTTTAAATTCCATTACAAATCTTTATTAAATAAAATAATAATGGATTAATTTCTAAAGGTGTTTAGAATTTAATTTCCTTTATTATATAATATACATAATGATATATATTAAAAAAGACCTAAATAAATCTCCCTATAAAATATTAGGCTTAAACCTTCCAATATAGTCAGTAAGTTATTGATTTTTTTATGGGATAACTCAATAACTGTCAGGTGAGGGTCCCTATAGGGAATCATAATCTAGTTGATCTGTTTCTTTGTAGAGCGCATTAGGCTTCTAATAACTATCAGGTGAGGGGTTTAATTGTATCTCTATTTTAAAAAAAAGTATTAGTTCTATCCTAATTAGATTAAAGCACCAATAATTATCAAGTGAGGTGTTTGAGATCTAGAGGTTGATTAATGATATCTTGTAAAGGGTTATAAATAGAAAAAAGATTCTAACTTGTTGGGCTTATTGGACTAATAATTGTCAGGTGAGGTTTGATAAATTCGATAAGAACTTGATCTCCTATAACAACTGGAATGTGATTCCGGTTGTGCCTATCGAAGGGAGTATAAGATTTAATTAAAGTAATGGCAGCATTATTTGGTTTAAAGTCCAAAATCAAATAGTTAGATATTTACACAAATACATTTTTATATATTTTAATTGTCTTACTAATTGCACAAACGGATACTTGATTAGGTGATAAGAGAATATTGTCTAACGCTTTTTTAGAAAAACTTTAATTCTCATAGGCTTACAAGACTTATCTTTATGGTCTAGTAAATCAGAATTGTTCTGAATTCTAAAATTTAGGTTATATTCTTTAGGGAATAATACCCGTGATCTTTTCTAAGAATTCTTCACATGAAAAGAGAAAATTCTTCCATAAATAGAAGAAATACAATCTTAAAGTAAGATTGTAAATGTTGGTATCTATGAGTAATAACTTGCAGATTCAACATGAGGACATGCAAGATGTCTCTAAAATCTCTCTTTTTGATGGAGTTATTTAGAAAGAGCTCTATAGTCAAGCTAGTTGCTAGGAGTATAACTAAAAATGAGTGTCAGTTTTATAAGATGCTTGTTCATTGGAAGATGAGTTATCCTCTTTACTTAAAAGTCTGAGTTCAAAGAAAATGTAAGGTATATTCTCCAGTCATGTCAATGAAACTGAATTAAATGCTATTTCAGATTTAAAAGCTTGGATAATAGATTCAGCTACCCCATCATATATTGGTATGTCATTACATGACCTTTAAAGTAAACGGTTACTCGCAAAAGGTATAATAATGTTAAAAATGGTAAATAGAGCAATAGTTGTTCCACATATATTCAAGAACTTGCAAACTATTTTTGCATACATGCAACAATCTTATACTAGATAAAATGATTTATTTTGATACTATCAATAGAAACTTTGTATCTGTTAGTTAATTGTGTAAATGAGGTTACACTTTTGATTATGATAGATATAAAAGTTATAGTTATTTGTGAAATAACTTAATTAGCCCTTGCTTGTATATAAAATGTTTATATTTTCTTGAAGCAATGAGATTGACTTGACAAGTACCATTGATAAAAAAGATCTAGAAATGATATCAGTTCAAAACTGAAATGGCTTCTTTGATGACGGTTACATTGAAGTAGAAGGATTTAAAAGATGGGTAAAGATAAACTCTAAAGCCCATTAGATTTTGAACCTTACTCAACTTGTGAATCCTGTCTTCAATAAAAATGACTTAATTACCCTTTGTATGACAAAGGATAGGAGCTATCAAAGTTCTTGGATTGATATACACAAATATGTGTAGAACATTTATAGAAATGGTTAGACGATATTCTTATACTTCATAACCTGTATTAATAATTAATTTATGGTATGGTTATTGATGTTTCATAAAGTACAACTTGAATATGGAACATAAGATTCAATGATGTAGTCGATTTATTTGACTTCATCAAGAATATGGATGAACTATATGTCTACAAGAGAAAAATTAATGATACCATGACATTCCATGTTTTATATCTGTATGACAAATTATTAATAGAAAATGATGTAGGTATGTTACCTGAGATGAAATTATGATTGTTTAATGCATTTTTTCATTAAGGATTAGGAGAAATGATTTATATTTTGGATGATAATCTTTATAGAGATAGAGAGAAAGAAATAGTGATTTTTTTAAATAAAATTTATATAGAATATGTGAGCCTCGTGTTTAAGTCCCAAGAGTAATATAGTAATTTTTGACATTTCTTACGCATATAATTATGCCTATCATGTAGATAATTGATATATAATTATTTTGAGGATTTAAGTTGGTTAAGGTTGAGTTTCGAAGTCGCAAACACAGGGACTTCAATGTAATTAAAAAATATTTTCTAAATTTGAGGAGGATTTAAATGAAATTTCTCATTTTAGCTGGTTCAGTCGATTGAATAGTGTGATTCATTTGACCAACATTTTGAGGACTCCTTAGAAAATATTGGCCTCAAATTCATTCGAATAAATAGGAGATTCGTTCGAACAAATTAGCCTTCATTTGAATAAGCTAAAATTTATTTGATCGAAGTGGTCAATTCATTCGAACGAGTAAGGATTCATTTGATCAATAAAATGGAAGCTCTCTGACTTTTAGAAGTGTCAAAGGATTCGTTCGAATGAACCTTGATTCGTTCAACCAAAGTTAGTATTTTGTTAAAATGAGCCATCAATTCGTTCAACTGAATGATGATGAAAAGATAGTTTTTCCCTAATTTAAAAGTTTCTCCTTTATATTTTTCAAGGGCAAAATGGTTATTTCACCCTTTTATTATATATAGGGGGCTAACCCCTCCTTTCCTAAGGTTTTCTTCTTCTTTTCTTTTTCCTTCTCCTCTTCTTCCTCTCTTCCACGTTCTTTCCTTTACTCCTTATGGCCATCACCCACATTGTTGCAATATTTGATTTCTCTTCATTTTGTAGCTAAATTCTCCATCTTAAACTCCCTACCGACTTCAATTCGTCGCAAGAAGCAAATAAATCATGAAGTGAGAGTGATTGTTTAAATTTTATAAGGTTTTACAACTTATATTTTGCTTTTTTTTAGTTATTTTAAGTTGTTTTAACGTGTTTGTGGTTGTTTTGGTGTTGTAAGGCTTAAATTCCAAAAATCAGAAAAATGTGCATTAAGGAGTCATTCATGTAGTTTTTGTAAATCAGACATAACTTTTATTGTAGTGCTCGGATTTTGATGATTCAAGATTTGTTGGAAAGAACTCAAATATCTACAATTTTTATGAAGATATTAAGTCTATTTTAAGTCATTAGTATCATCAAAATAGGGCCAAAATATGTCATATAGTGCAAAAAAATAGGGGTGTTAACACTGTAGTGCCCAAACCCAAAAAAATAGAGGGTTTAGCACTGCAGCAAGCCGCTGCAGCACCAGCAATGCTGGGTGATTCTTTTGATTCTTTCCCTTTTTTTAACCTATGTTTCTTTGATATAAAAGGAAAAAGGTATTTTGGAACGAGGGGGGATTTTTACACATTCTTGGAGGCTAGAAACACTCAATTCAACTCGGGATTCAAGATTGAAGACTGAAGATTTAAAGATTTACTTTGTTCTTCTTGTATTCTTTTTGTTATTTATAAAAACCATGAGACTTATTATGTTTGTTATGGATTTTATCAAGACTATGCTAGGATAAATCTTTAGTCTAGAGAATTGATGTCGTTTATTGTGGACTCCATGTTGAATGCTAAATGTTTATGATCAATGATTGATTTTATGTTTATTTTTGTTGTTCTGTGTTTCATGCTTTCAATTTCACTGGCCATAAATTGAATGAATTTAAATTTAATCCTTACATTTGAGA
>JAVXUL010145769.1:0-14490 GCA_035590515.1 Trichilia minutiflora
TCATCAGACTCTCTGACTCCTAAGTCATCTTCTCAACTGTGGCACTCTGCCACAAGACTTTCACCATCAAAATAGTCTTATTTCTCAAGACCCATTCTTCCCAATCAAGTAATCTTACCAATTGTACTACACAATTAAGATTATCTCTCAAATCTATTGATGATGTTTTAAGTATATGCGAAAGATTCGGCACATACTTCTTAAGCATCGATACATAAAAGACATCATATATCCAACTCAGCTATAATGGTAAATCCAATTTATAGGCTACTGGGCCTATCCTTTCCATAATACCAAAGGGTGCAATATACCGAGGATGTAACTTTCCTCGATTCTTGAATATGATTATTCCTTTTCAAGAGAAACCAATCGCCTACTTCAAATTTGAATGCTCTCCTCCGAGTATCAGTATAGGATTTTTATCTATCTTGGGCTACTTTCAATCTATCTGTGATAATCTTGACTTTTTTAGTGGTGATCTCAATCAACTTGATATCATCGAGCTTGCTCTCATCAACCTCATCCCAACACACTGGGGTTCTGTATTTTTTACTATACAAAGCCTTATAGGGTACCATCCCAATGCTAGTCTGGTAACTATTATTGTACGTAAACTCTATCAATGATAGGTGTGTAACCCAACTGCCAGAAAACTAAAAAACACATGCTCGAAGCATGTCTTCTAGCATATGGATGGTTCTTTCTGACTACCCATCAGTCTGAGGATGAAATGCAGAACTGAAAGTCAATTGAGTGCCCATAACTTTTTGAAGTCTAGGCTAGAATCGAGATGTAGAACAAGGATCTTAATCTTATACTATGGTAACTGGCACTCTATGCAGCCTGACAATCTCTGAAATGAACAACTTAGCCAATTTCTCCGAGGAGAAATTCACTCGAATCAATAGAAAATGAGTTGATATAGTAAGTCGATCTATAATCACCCAAATGGCATCGTGGCCCACCTGCATCTGAGGCAACTCAACCACGAAGTCCATAGTAATGTGCTTCCACTTCCACTCAGGTATAGGTAGAGGCTGTAAAGTCCATGTAGGTCTCTGGTGCTCAGCTTTGACCTACTAACATATCAAATATCTAGCCACAAACTGGGCTATATCCTGTTTCATCCCCGACCACCAGTAACTCTCTCTGATGGTACATTACATCTTAGTATTGCCTGGGTGTATAGTAAATACAAAACTGTGGGCCTCCTCTGAGATAGCCTCTCTCAGCCCTCTGTCACTAGGTACAATACTCAACCTCTAAAAGTCAGGGTCCTATCTTGAGTGAAGTAGAAGTCACTCTCCTTGTCAACTCTAATCTCCTAGTAAGCTCTGACCAACTCACTATCTGACATCTGGCTCTGTCTGATCTAATCAATTAAGGTAGGTCTGACTACGAAACTAGCCATCAAGGCTCCAACCTCATTATACCCTAATGATGCTCTCAATGTCTTCAGATCCATCAACAAAAGTATATAAGTGGTGCGAACATGAGCCAAATTGGCTGAAGTCTTTTTGCTTAAAGCATCAACAACTACATTAGCCTTTCCTAGGTGGTAGTCAATGATCAGGTCATAATCCTTAATCAACTCCAACCACCTCCATTGTCTCAAATTCATCTCTTTTTGCGTAAGCAAATACTTAAAGCTCTTGTGATCAATGAATATCTGGCACTACTCCCCATATAAGTAATGCCTTCAAATCTTTAATGCAAAAACCACTGCAGCCAACTCTAAATCATGGATAGGGTAATTCTCTTCATGCTTATTCAACTGTCAAGAAGCATAAGCTATAACCTTCCCATTCTGCATCAATACACAACCGAGGCCCCGCCTAGGCATCACTAAACACAAAATAACTGCCTTCTGGCGTAAGGAGTATCAAAACCAATGTCGAAGTAAGATAATTCTTCAGAGCTTGGAAACTCTGCTCACACTGATCAACCCACTCAAACTTAGCCTCCTTTCTTGTAAGCCTCATCAGAGGTGCAACCAACAAGGAGAAGTTTTCAAAGAATCTCCTATAATATCCCGCTAGCCCTAAGAAGTTACGGATCTCAGAAACATTCTTTGGCTGTTCCCACTGAACTATGGACTCAATCTTCTTTTGATCCACAAGTATCCCGCTGCTAGAAACTACATGCCCTAGAAAATTCACCTCTCTAAGCCAGAACTCGCAATTAGAGAATTTAGCATACAACTCCCTCTCTCTCAAGGTCAAAGCACTATCTTGAGATACTGGGCATGTTCTCTCTTATTTCTCGAATACACAAGTATGTCATCTATAAACACAATGACAAACTCATCCAAATAAGGGTAAAAAACACAATTCATCAGATCCATAAATGTTGTAGGTGCATTTGTTAATCCAAAGGGCATAACTAGGAACTCATAATGGTCGTATCGAGTTCTGAATGCTGTCTTGGGAACATCATCCTCTCTAATCTTGAGTTGGTGATCTCCCGATCTCAAATCAATTTTGGAAAATATATCCGTACCCTGTAATTAATCAAACAAATCATATATCCTCAACAATGGATACTTGTTCTTGATGGTTACTCGATTGAGCTATCTGTAATTGATTCAGAGCCTCAATATACCATCCTTCTTTTTCACAAACAAAATTGGTGCGCCCCAAGGTGACACACTCGGACGGATAAAACCCTTCTTGACCAAGTCCTCTAACTGAGTTTTCAATTCTTTCATTTTTGTGAGTGCTATACGATAGGGTGGTATCAAAATCGGTGTCGTCCCTGGCACCAGATCAATACAAAACTCAAATATTCTATCAGGTGGTAATCCAGGCAATTCCTCCAGAAACACATCAGGGAATTCTCTCACCACTAACACCTGTTCCAGACTAACTCCTGTAACTGATCTATCAATCATATGTGGCAAATACGCCTGACACCCTCTTTAAAGTAATTTCTTAATCTCTATTGCCGTTATGATATAGGAAGGAAGTATCCTCTGCTCGCCCATAAAAATAATCTCTGACTCTCTTGACCGTCTGAAGGTCACTACCTTCCTAAAATAATCAATCATAATAAAATACTGTGATAACCAGTCCATGACAAAAATGGTATCAAAATCCTGGATTCTCAATAGAATCAAATCAATCTCAAGAGCAACATATCCTATCCAGACCTCATACCGACTAAACACGGTGTTTCAAATTAATCTCTGCCCCAAGGGCCTATGAACAATCAACTCTAGTTCTAAAGGTACCAGGTCCCTATTAGCATACCTCGTAAATACAATGCTAATGAATGACCTATCTGAACCAGGATCATTCAAAATTTATGCTGGATGATAAAAAATCATCACCATACCTGTAATCACATCTAGATTAACATGAGTCTGCTCTTGATTCATCGTAAAAACTCGAGTCTAAACTCGTGACTGGTTCCTTTGATTACCCTGATGAGTAGACCCACTTCCTGATCTAGCCTGACAAGCACCCGAATACTGTGGCTGAGGCATGGGCTACTATGCACCAGTAAATCTCATATCTTGCCCTGACTGGCTAGCAGTCTCTGTTGTCCCCAAACTAGGATAATCTCTCTTCATGTGACCTACCTGGCCACAATTAAAATAATAAAATTAGAGGGGTACTCTGTAAGGCCCGTTATAATACCTCCTACAGTTAGGACATCGCCTACTGTCGGATGACTTCCTTCCGATCGCCCTGATCTCGAGGCAGAAGCATCAAATCAAGACGATCTCTGCTCTTTAGGGAAAAAAGGTGAAGAAACCTTAGGACTTGTTGATTGGCCACTCAAAGACCCACTATTACAGCTCTTCTTAGAAGATTAACCGACTGAAACACTAAGGTCCTTTCTCTTTTGAAATCCAACCCTGAACCTTCTTTTCCTAATCAAAGACTCTGCTCGAAGGGCCAACTGCACCACCTCTTCATAACTCTGCCTGCCTATCATTGGCATTCGGTCTCCAATCTCTAAATTCAACCCTGCCTTGAATTTAGCACACAATATTTCCTCAATGGCAAGTTCTGGAACAAACTCTACCAACTGCCTTAGCTGAGTCTCATAATCTACTATCATGCTATTCATCTATCTCAAGTTCATAAACTCTTGCCTTTTCTGGTTACTATAGAAGTGCGTAAAGTACTTCTTTTGAAAGGCTTTCTGGAAATCTATCCAGGTAGGCTTAGCATTTAACCTTAAAGATATATTCTGCCACTAAGTAGTAGTATTCTGCTCTAGCAATCTGGTAGCCACTCTCAGCTTTTCCTTATCTGACAAATCCATGTCATCCATATTCTGTTGCATCGTCCTCGGCCATCTACTTGCTTCTAGGGTATCATTGGTTCCACAAAAAGAAACACTCCCAAGTTGTCTCACTTTCTTAATCAACTTGGATAACTTTTTCATTGGTCGAGACGATTCAGCTTAGATCTAGCACTAAATTCTGTGCACTCATAAATGCCATGAATCTGTTTCAGGTCTCTTGTGACCAAGGAAAATGAGCATTCCTTTCAGGATTCTGCATCTGTGGTGGAGGATCTATAGGAATTTGCTCTTGCTCAAAAGCAGATGGTGGAGCATGAGATGATACCTCTTGATCATCTCTAATCACCACATTTCTCTATGGTGTCGCGACGACATTCTACACAAAAATCAATATAAATCATAAAATATAACTATTCGACTCAATCTATGATCTACTGACACAATCTCATTGAAATCATCAAATTCTGAAAATCTTCAATAATCAAAATTGAGAGAGTTCAAAAACAAAAAACACAACTCACTCATAAACCAAAAGCTTTGATACCAATAAAATTATCATGCCCTGACCCTAGTCAATCACGTGACAATCATCGCAAATTTCAGAAATACATTTTATCACTTAAAATATACTCCTAGAACTACAAGACAATAGTACCTATTTTCAAGCTCATTTTCAATTAAAATAATACAAAATAGAAGATTTTTGCTCAAACATATATCAACATCTGTATTTTCTCAAAATACAATACAAAATATCTTTGGCCAAGCCACATACATAAAATCACATTATTTATAAATGTTTTTCAGTTTAGTAGACCATAAAGTAAAAATCTGAGTCGAGTACCTAAAAACTATGCTGAAGTCTCGCTTCAACTATGCTATACCACGCCCGACTATACTAACTTGAAAAGGGAAGTGAGGGGTGAGTATTTGAAAAAATACTCAGTGAGTAGACAAATAACAAAACAGAAATCAGAGGTCTAAACACTGATTACAAAAAAACCTCGTAATCATAAAATTAAGCATAGTAAAATATGGCATCATATACATGTCTAGAAATTAACATAATATCAAATATGTATAGCTCCTCGGTCTATAGGATCCTACCTACTCCACCTGAGCTGTATGGTTGATCCGCAATCCTAGTTGGGGATGTGTGCCCATTTATAATAATATCCCTCAGTCTATAGAATCTCACCCACTCCACCTGAGCTGTATGATCGATCCATAACCTTACTTGGGATACTAATATAATAGAATAAGGCTAGTATACTTTAGCCTGGATATATGGATTCTACCGATCCCTCCTTGGACTGTATGGCCAATCCACACTCCGAGGTCTATTGGATTCCCCCCACTCCATATGAGCTGTATGAATAATCCTCACCCACATATGATCAATAACATGGCACACAAAGTCATAAATCAATCTTAATAGCCCATTAGGGCAAATCGAGTAACTAGTGGCTCACAAGGCGAAAATATAATCTGTGGCTCACATGGACAAACATAAAACAAGACATGTTGGCTCACAAGGCCAAATCAACAAGTATAGCACCCCACCCATTCTACCCAACTATGCCACATTCATAGACATATATAAAATTAGCCTCCAATCTCAAAATCACAATATCAATATATGTAATAGGCTCCAGCCTCACATTCATGGCAATCCAGGTTTCGTCATAAACCTATTTCTATCACAAACAAGGGGCCATCCCAGCCACCACATAACATATACATCCGTCACCTCCTCATTTTAGTTATCCATATACATATTCATATGCTATCCTCTAGCATTATATTCATTCACAATTAATAATAAATGAAGCAAAGGGAAAGGAATGTGTCCATTCACAGTTCTGGGGTGGAAAACCACCCTCTGCATATCCTCCTCGCGATAAATATCCTCTCGTCTCAACTGCCATGCCTGGATACACATACAACCATAGAATCACAATCATAAAGTGCGTGCATAATGTAATACATGCTCATACTACTCTCGTACTCCTCTTTCTCTCTCATATACTGTCCCACAAAACTTCGCTCTATTTATAATTTCTCATTGATTTCAATACTATTAGCTATCAAGGTCCTCTAATTTATCGATACAAATGATAGATTAGAAAATCCCTAATTTTTAGGGTTTTATAAATAGTATATAAGCTACGTATTCTTAGATTTACGTGAAATAATAACTTAAACAAGGGAAATAAACTGAAGAACAGGCTTACCTAAATTGATAGGCGAGCTTAGAGCCTTTTTTTGGCTTGAATATCTCTTTGACTACTGTTCATCCTGCCTCCTTTCCTCACAAATCCCCACGATCTGATAGTTAAAACTCTGATCAAAGGAGATTTCTAGGTTCTGGTGCTGATTCTCAGTTCATAGAAATTGAAATAACGAAGTTTGATGGAGAAATGGCTGAGATCAATTTTAAGGATAAGAAAGAGAGTGTTTCTACTCGTTTCGAATGAGAAAGAGAGTAAAGAAATCAGAATAGGGAAGACACCCTTGCTCAATGTATATAGGCTGTGTAATCCTCAAAGGTGTCGATACCTTTCAAAACGTATCAATACCTTTAGCATTTTGCCTGTCATATATCGATACGTTCTCCTAACGTATCGATACATTTGACCATTTACTGTACACAAAGCCTGTAAGGTGTTGATACCTTCCTCAACGTATCGATACCTTTTGTCACAAGTGGACTTCATCTCCATCACCAGAGTGTCAATACCCTTGCGAAGGTATTGATACGTTTGGCACTGGTCACTGTTTATCATGCCTTCAACGTATTGATATGTTTGGCCCTTAACTCTTAAAGGTGTCGATACCCTTCTCCAAAGGTATCAACACATTTAGCCTTACCCACAACTTATCGATACGTTTCCCTAAATGTATCGATATCTTTGCTTCTAGTTATCTTTTTGAGGATTATCACTTCAAATGGCCATAACTTTTAGCTCGGATATTGACACGGAAGCCATAATGTATCATCGGAAAGCTCTCTGTGAGATTTACAAAAATGATGAGAACTTTTTCTCAATTGGAGATGATTTTGGGGTCAAAAATCCAGTTCTTCCTCATAGACTCCTATCCCACACCATAATCTTACTCAAAACAAAATCTTCAAGTTTTACATCCTCTCGCACATAATCTAAGCATGAAGATATACACAGAACTCTTAAAGGATTTACTATTATGCCCATAAAGCTAAGGGACGGGTTTCACATAAGCTGTTAAGATTTGTATTGTATAAGATATCCGAAATTAAGGTAAAAGAGATGAATCAGACCTTACGTGGAATTTAAAAGAAAAAAAGTTTCCTACTTATTGAATATGATTGATCAACATTTCTATTATGTGAGGTTAGTTAATTTTGATAAGAAGTTGATTCCCTACTAATAATTAAAATTCTAACTAAACTTTTAAGTCCTGATTTAAAGAGTGTAGGATTCAAAATAAATAGTAAAAGCTAATATGATTAACACATAATAATATATTTAAAATGTTTAATTATTATAATTTAAATTATTTAAATTTAAATAAATTAAATTTATTGATTTATATGATACAGATCACTAATAGTCTTTTTTTGTCTCTTTTAAGTTTCTTAAGAAAATTATGATAATAAAAATATACAAAAATGATAAACGAAGTTCTCCTTAAGATTATGGATAATAAAATTTTAAGATGGTCAAATTTCAAGGATTGGCTTAGAAATCAAAGAATTATTCTTGATTTTGAAAATATTATCAATATCTTGAAATTATTAGTACCACTTAATCGTGAAGGGTATAAAAAATAGTGTGAGAATAATAGGAGATCTCAAAGTTACATGCTAGCTTCAATGAATAATGAGCTCCAAAATAAGTATAAAAATATTTCGACTACTTATGGTATCCTTAAGGCTTTACAAGAGTTGCATAGCAATAATTTCAAGGTTGATAAAGATATAATTAAAAGAAAATATTTTCTTTGTAGAAAAATAGGACATTTAAAAAAGAGTTGTCCTTAGTTCCTTAAAAGTCTTTAAAAGCAAAAGAAGGTATTCGTAACTGTAAGATTATCAGTTATGAACTAAGTGATATTTATAATCATCATTCCTAGATTTTAGGTTTAGCAGTTATATCTAATGTGTATGTTTCTTTACAAATAATAATAAATAGTTCAGTATTGTCAAGAGATAAGATCATTTTAAGAATGGCTAATAGAGTAATAGTTATTATGGAAGCTAAAGGATCTTGTGACCTTAGATTGCTTATCAGATATATTTTGAGATTAAATTCTATTTTATATTTTGCTAAAGTTAGTAAAAATATTATTTCTGTTTATGTATAATTTAAAGATGATTACAATGTATAGTTTAATGAAAATGAATGTTTAATATATTTAAGAAATACATTAGTGGGTAAAGTTATTAATACAAATGATTTATATATCCTGAAATTGAATAATAGTTACTCAAGAAATTTATTATAAATAAAATAATTCATGATAAGACAAATCCTAAATATCTATGGCATCATATATTATGTCGTATCATGGACAAGAGATTGACTCAACTTAGACAAAACAGACTTTTAAGCTCACTGAATTCGAAACCTTTTCCAACTTATAAAGCATGTTTTCAAGAAAAGATGACCAAATTGATAATGAGATAGAATGCAAATACGAAAGTTAGGGTTTATAAAATCAAATTAACAAAACTTACATTTAAGTCCAAATTTAAGCAAATCACTAACTTTTAGTGTAGAATTGATAGAAATCAACCTCAAAACTATGACATCTCAAGAGACTAAATATGATTCCACCTTTCTTGTTTTGGTCAAATTAGGGAGAGAGAGAGAGAGCTTTTGTAAATTTTTTTTAATTTATTCTAAAAATTATATATTTATAGTCCCTTAGTTATTTACCATTTTAACCTTGATCAATCAGTCAAGCACTAACGTGTCCCAAGCTTGTTAAACAAGATTTATAATAGTAAATATAAAATTTCACTTAGGTCGTAAAACTTTAAAAACATAATAATTAGGTCCTAAATCCGATCGAACCGCTTTGACCAAATTTATTTTAATTCCAATCATATTTTTAAATATTAACGGAATGATATAACTTACTATAATTCATATTTGAGTCATTAAATATAGCTCTCAAACACATTAACTATTTAACGCGTAAATTATTTACATTTTTCAATCAAATATTATCTTCGAGTGTGTTAGCACTCTTGCAGATAATATTTACTATCTTTAATGAAAAGATTAAAGAATCTTATTGATTGTGATCTCTTGATTCACTGTGATATTAACCGTGAGCCAAAATTGATTCTATTGATTTCATTTCGAACCTTTCGAGTACTCAACGATTATGGTTGATATCTAACAATATGTCATAATCCCTAAACCATAATGAAGAAAATCTCCATCCAATCTTTATGCTTGATTATACGTTATGTGTGGATACATTCTCTTCGTTTATCTAATCCCTGCTAAGTTAGGGTTCACGGATGTCAAAGGCCCAAAATCTATTTTTTGTTTGGGTCAATAGTCAATACGTTTTGAACTCGTTACCATAAAACTCTTTCGTGTAACTTTAAATACTTTGACCAAAGATTTTGATTTCAAATATTTACAATACCCAATTGGGAACTCAAAAATAGACCAAGTTAATCGAACTTCAAAATCCTTAATATCAAGTTAACAAATTCTATTTCAATTATTTGTCATTTTTTAATACAAATAATATATAACTAAGTCGGCTTATTATACAAGACGTGATTAGTCTCATATGTATACACCATATGAACCACATATATTTATACTGAAGCATAACATCAACATCTCAAGTCTAAAGAATAATTCCACACTAGTAAAATCCTATGATAAGTCATTGATATCATACATCCGTGTAATTTGTCATAACTTTATTCACATTAAAAAAATGGTTCTCTAACCATTAATCCACATTAATGTCCTAATAACATGACAAACATGTTGCCCATACTAATATTATCTCATGATATTCATCGGACACATTTAACGTATTTATTATGCAATATTGATGCCCAATCAATATAACTACTATAAGAAACCATTTAGATAATAAAATTATCAGGATAATTTACATGTGTACTCTATAATTGGTATGAGAAAGCAGTGTACACAAATAAACTGAAATAATTTCTTTATTAATAAAATAAAGTATTATACAATATTACAAAAAAAATTCAATACAAAATATCCAAAACCGTCAATACAAATGGTTTTAGGGCATACAATACCAACAAGCTTGCATTAAAGCCATTTACTATTGTATCTAATACTCATTTTCTCAAAATATAGGTCCAACTGCTTCTGTATCATCGCTTTAGTGAAATGGTCAACGACATTATCAGCTGAATATGTCCTTTGTATATTATATCTCTAGCACTAATAAATTCTCTCAAAATATGATATTTACGCTGAATATATTTTGATTTTTGGTGCACTCTCGATTCCTTTACATGTGCAATACCACCTGTATTATCACATAACATGCTTATCGAATAAGCCATGCTAGGAACCACATCAAGTTTATATATAAATTTTCATATCTAAATTACTTCTTTGGCTGCTTCTGAAGCAGCAACATATTCAACTTCTGTGTTAGAGTCAGCTATTATTGTCTAGTTGGAACTCCTTCAACTCACAGCTCCTCTATTGCACAGAAAGATAAGATCTGATGTATATTTATGATCATCTACATCTGATTGAAAATCTAAATCTGTGTATCTATGAATACTCAAGTCTTGAAATCCATAACACATAATTAAATCCTTTATTCTTATTAAGTACTTAAGGATTATTTTCACTTTTAACCAATGTTTCTCTCTGAGATTTGCCTAATATATTCTAATAATACTCATAGCATATACCACATCAGGTCTTGTAAATAGTATAGCATACACCAAACTACTTATAGCTCATGTATATGGGACACCATGCTTCTATTATCGTTCTTCATTGGTCTTTATACCCATATCTTTTGAAAGATGAAAACTTTGATTGAAGGACAGTAGACCTCTTTTAGAGTTCTCTATATTGAATCTTTTTAACATCTTTTTAATTTATAAATGTTAGGATAATCTTATTATCCTTTTTAATCTATCTTTATAGATTTGTATCCCTAGAATATATGTTACGTCTCTAAGATCTTTCATAGAGAATATCCTAGATAACTAGAGTCTGACTTCTGCCATTATGCAAATGTTATTGCCCATCAATAATATGTCATTTACATTCAATATCAGGAATATGACTGCATTATCTTTGACTTATTTATAAACACAAGGTTCATCCATATTTTTGATAAAGCTAAATGCTTTACCCCTCTTATTAAACCAAATGTTTTAACTCCTAGAGGCTTACTTCAATTCATAAATGGATCGATACAACTTGTCTACCTTATTTGGTTCAGCAAGGGACACAAAATCAATCAGTTATTTCATAAATAGATTTTCCTCAATATAACCATTAAAGAATGTTATCTTTATATCCATCTGCCAAATTTTATAACTATGGTATGCGATTATAGCTAGCATAATTCTAATAGACTTAATAATAGCCACTGGTGAGAAAGTTTTCTCATAATCCAAACCTACTTTCTGAGTGTAACCCTTTGTAATCATTCAAGCTTTATAAGTCTTAACTTGTCCATCTTTTCCTATTTTTCTCTTGAAGATTCATTTATTATCGATAAGAAATATTCTTTTAAGAGGATTAATAAGTGTCCAGATATGGTTGGCATGCATGGAGTCTATTTTAGATTTTATTGCTTCTAACCATTTACTTGAATCTTTATCCAAGATGGATCCTCATAGGTTCTTGGATCATCTCTATAATCCATTGCTCCCACTGAGTAAAATTCAAAGTCTTGCTCATTTAGAAATCCATATCTCTTTGAGAGCTTAGGATCTCTAGTTGATTTTCTTATTGTAATAGGGTCAATCGAGACAGAAGTCTACTTACTAGACTCTCTAGCATTAGTTTGGTCACTTTATGGCTCATGGGATTCCTCCTTGAATTCTATTTCTATACATGCACCACCTTCTTCAAGAAACTCCCTTTTTTAGAAGTGCATATTTCTATTGATCAAAATTCTCTGATCAGAGTAAAAATAGGGTATAATGTAAAACCAATCCCTTAGTATTATGACATGGTAGTAAATCTCTCATGAGTTTTCGTGCATATCGTTAGGTGTAGATCATGCACGAGAGGGTATGATAACTCAAGAGTATATTTTTAAGGAGGTGTATGATATGGGATATGAGTTCATGAGAAAGAATTGGATTTTTGATCCCAAAATCATCTTCGTTTGAGAAAAAGTTATGTCATTTTTGTAAAGCTCAAAGAGAGCTTTCTATTGATATATTATAGGTTCTAAGCGAATATCGGGATCCAAAGTTATGACCATTTGAAGTAATATAGGTAAAGGTATCGATACCTTTGGAGAAGGGTATCGACACCTTTCAGAGTTGAGAGCCAAACCCAGGGTATCGATACCTTGAAAGTATTATAATTAGTAACAGTGCCAAATGTATCGATACCTTGGCAAGGGTATCGACACCTTTATAACAGAGGAATATGTAATTGCAATGAAATATATCGATACGTTGAGGAAGGTATCGATACCCTGCAAGTATAATAAATAGTGAAAAGCCAAAGGTTCTGATACATTTTGGAAAGGTATCAATACCTTTTTACGAATTATACTGTGTTTTTGGAAGGATATTTTTGGAAGGATATTTTCATCTTTTCACATCCCCTATATATACAGATGAGGGGATCGTCTTCCTCATTTTCTTCTCTCTCTCCTCAGTTGATAGAAACTCTTTCTCCCTTACTCTCAAAATGGATCTCAACTATTTCTCAATCACACTCCGCCATTTCAGTTTCTATGAATTCAGAAAACAACACCAGAACACAAACTTCTGATCAAAATTCTACTCAACTATTCAAGAAGAATCAAGAGAGAAGATTCGCGGGTAAACAGTAATCAAAAAAGAGAATCGAGCAAAGAGGAACTCAAAACACTTCTACTAGTTCATCCCTAAGCTCATTTCTCTATTTTAAACTTTCTTTGTGCCCAAATTACGAGAATAGATATTTAGGTTACTGTTCTTAAAATCCTAGAAATTGGGGGTTTTCTAGTTTACCGAATGAGTTGATAAATTAGAGGATTTGTACTTCTATTGGTATTGAAATAATTGAAAATAACGTGAGAGTGGAGTTAGAATGAGTGTGGGCAGTAAGTTAAAGAGAGAAAGAGTTAGAGAGAGAAAGAGCATAATTATGTCTTATATCATGCATATATATTGTATGAGATCATTGAATCTGTATTTGTATGTGTATCCAGGTATGATAACCAAGACTAGAGGATCTCTGACACGAAGAGGACATCCCGAGGGTGGTTTCCCACCACAGAACTATGAGTGGATACACTTTGTTTATTTCGCCTCATTTTATACTTTTAAATGATTATTATACTCGGTATAGTAGAGAATGTGGATACATGTATATATGAATATGTGATTGAAATAAGGAGACGTTGGAATTATGTTGTATGGTGGTCGGGTTGGCCCCTTGTTTGTGGTAGTATAGGAATGCTTTGAGTGCTTGATTGCTATGAATGTGAGGTCGGAGGCCTAATGTATATATTATGATATTGCGATATAAGAATGAGGCCATAGGCCTATAGTAAATAATATTTTATAAACTAATTGTGGATGTGGTATAATTAATGATATAGATTACAAACAATGATCGAGAAGCTATGAGTATGTTTTGGACTTGCGTGCCATAATGTTGTTTTCTATTTGGCCTTGTGAGCCACATATATGTTTTGACCTTGTAAGCCTCAAATGATAGAGATATTAGTTGTATACCATGTTAATGAAACTATGGGTGAGAATTGTCCATACATCTCAGGATGGAGTAGATGGAATCCGATAGTCCTAGGGTGAGGATTGACCATACAGCTCAAGGTAGAGCAAGTAGAATCCTATAGACCTAGGAATGTGGATTGGCCATGCAATCCAAGATAGGATGGGTGGAATCCAAAATGTCCAGGTTAAAGCATGCTAGTCATTTATACATTTATATGGGCACACTTCCCTAACCAAGGTTGCGGATAAGCCATACAGCTGAGAGAGAGCGGATAGGATCCTATAGATCAAGGGGTTATATATATATA
>JAVXUL010145780.1:0-14490 GCA_035590515.1 Trichilia minutiflora
ATCCACTCCCCTCAGAGCTGTATGGCTGATCCGCAACCCTGGTTGGGATACAGTATAAGAAGGCTAGCATGCTTTAGTCAGGACATATGGATTCCACCCATCCACCTTGGACTGTATGGCCTATCTGTATTCTGGGGACTATTGGATTCCACCCACTCTCTAAGAGCTACATTGTCAATCCTCACCCATAGAGTCATTAACATAGCATACAAAATCATAAATCAAAAATCATTAACCCCTCAGGGCAAAACACATAACTAGTGGCACGTAAGGCCAACATTCATCAGTGGCTCCTAAGGCCAAAATAATGCTATGACTCACAAGGCCAAACAACATAGTGGCACGCAAGGCCAAAATCATAATCTGTGGCTCATAAGGCCAAAACAACTAGTATGACACCCCGGCCATAATGCATACTCCACGATGCCACATTCACATGCATACATAACATTGGCCTCCGGCCTCACATTTCAATATCCATACATACAATAGGCCTCTGACCTCACATCACAATATCAATACATATAATAGGCCTACGACCTCACATTCATGGCAATGTAGGTTTCACATTAAGCCTATCTCTATCACAAACAAGGGGCCAACCCGACTACCACACAATATACATCTAATGCCTCCTTATTTCAGTCACATATATACATATATGCATATGCTATACAATCATAGCATAATAATCAATAAAAATATTTAATGAGGTGAAGGGAAAGTGTATCTACTCATCATTTTAGGATGGAAAACCACCCTCGGGGTATCCTCCTCATGACAGATATTTGTTAGTCTCAATTATCACGCCTGGATACATATACAAACCCAAATTCACTATCTACAATAATGCGCGTGCATGATATAATGCATGATCATGCTACTAATGCTCTTTTTTTTTCTCTCTCTCCCTCTCTCTTTCTAACATACTACCATATACCCATTTTAACTCTAACCTCGCATCATTTCTAGTTATTTCAATACCAATAGCTATCAAAGCCCTCTAATTTATCGATATCGATGATAAATTAGAAAATTCTCAATTTTTAAGGTTTTGTGAACAGTACTCGATCCATCTATTCCTAGATTTACATAAAATGACAGCGCAAATGAGAGAGAGAAGTTGAAGAACAGGTTTACTCAAACTGGTAGGTGAGCTTGAAGTCCCTTTTTGACTTGAATCTCTCTCTTTACCTGCTGTTCACCGCATTCTTTTTTTTTGTGATTCCACTCGAACCGACGATCAAAACTCTGATTAAAGGAGGTTTCTGAGTTCTGGTATAGATTTTCAGTTCATAGGAACTAAAATGATAAAGTTTGATGCAGAAATGGCTCAAATCAGTTTTATACGATTGAAAGAAATGGTTTCTATCAAAAATGGTGAGAGAGAAAGTGAAGAACTGAAATGAGAAAGACGATCCCCTTGCTCTTTGTACATAGGTTATGATATTGCTCAAAGGTGTCGATACCTTTCAAAACGTATCGATACCTTTGGCATCATGCCTGCAACGTATCGATACCTTCTCCCAAAGTATCGATACGTTTGGTTATTTATTGTTCACTAAGCCTGCAAGGTATCGATACCTTCCTCAATATATCGATATATTTCATCGTAAACAGACTTTATCTCCGTCACAAACTTGTCGATACCTTTGCCAAGGTATTAATACGTTTAACACTATTACAGTTTATAATACTTGTAACGTATCGATACGTTTAGCCCGTTACTATTTATCATACCTTCAACGTATCGATACGTTTGGCCCTCAACTCTAAAAGGTGTCGATACCCTTCTCCAAAGGTATCGATACCTTTGGCCTTACCCACAACTTATCGATACCTGTCCGTAAAGGTATCGATACCTTTACCTCATCATAGAACCTATAATATATCAATGGAAAGCTCTCTTTGAGATCTACAAAATCAATGAGGAACCTTTTCTCAATTGAAGATGATTTTAGAGTCAAAAATCCAGTTTTTTCTTATAGACTCATATTCTATACCACATTTCTTCTTCTAAAATAAATTCAAGTTCTCACACTCTCTCACGTATGATCTAAACACTATAATATACACAAAAACTCATGAGAGTTTTATAATAATACCCATAACCCTAAGGGATGGGTTTCACATTTAGAGTCTAAATTGATAGTTGGATCAAATATAAAAGTTTTAGCCCAATAAGTTAACTTTTTACTTGATTAAGATTCACCTTAATAGCCTATTGGATGAAAAGTTATGGCCTTTTTGTTCACTGTATTAAAATAAAAATTAACTCAAATTATAAATAAAGTAAATTTTATATCAAAGACTAGAAATATATATAAATAGAGAGAATTAATCATACTTTGAAGTGTAAAATAATGAATTTAAATCTTAATACATATACACTTTTATGTATTCATCATTAATCTACACTAATGTCCTAATGACAATACTTTGATTATCACCCGCACTAATATTATCTCATGATATTCTTCGAACACATTTAGTATATCTACTATACGACATCGATACCTAGTCAATATTATATGCGTAGAGAATAATTTAGTTAATTAAATTATTTAGGCAATTCATATGCATACTTCATTTATTAATATAATTAAAAGAGGAAACAACTCACATATCAATAAAAAATAGTTTCTTTATTAATGAATATATATAGTATTTATTATACTTTGATTCAATATATAATATCCTAAAATTGACAATATGAATAATCTTTAGAGGTATACTACACTAATAGCTCGTTGCCATTTAGGTTGCCTAGCTCTCCAAGTATTTTCATAGAGGTGATGAACCAAGGATTAAGGCCTTATATCGAGAAATTTATTATGGTATATTTCAATGACATCCTCATATATAGTAGACACGAGAGTTGCATATATACTATTTGAGGAATGTTTTGATGATCTTTAGGGAGAATAAATTATATACCAACTTTAAGAAATGTGTATTCATAACTGATAAGTTGTTATTTTTAGGATTTATGGTTAAGTGGATGGAATTCATATGGATAAGAATAAGGTAAAGACTGTTAAGGAGTGGTCAACTTTCACTAGTTAGCCATATTTTTATAGGCATTTTATTTAGGACTTTAATACCATTACTGCTCCTTCATTCAATCATTAAATACTTGAAGAAAGAGGGTTTAATTAGGATGTAAAGGCCGATGAGGCATTTGTGTGATCAAAGAAAAGTTGTGTACTGCTTTGGTATTAGCCCTCTAGAATTTTGATAAGTTGTTTGAAGTTGAGTGTGATGCTAGTAGGGTTGATATAGGAGTCATGTTCTTGTAAGAAAAGAGACATGTAACATTCTTTAGTGAGAAGTATGTAAAATGTGGAGGAAATGGTTGGTATATGACAAAGAGTTCTGTGATTAGGACCTTTAAAGATGTGGGAGCACTACTTAATAAGGAAATAGTTTGTTCTCTATTCCAACCATGACTCTTTGAACTACTTGAGTAGTTAGAAGAGGAGAAGCAATAACATGCATGCTTATTGGTGTGCGTATCTCCAAAAAATTTTGATAAACTCACACACAAATCAAGAGTAGTCAACAGGGTGGTGGTTATATTAAATACGTACATCACCATTATTACCACTTTGAGTGCTAAGATGATAGGATTTAAGTGTGTGAAGGAGTTGTACCCTAAATATGATAACTTTAAGGAAATTTAGACTAGATTGCAAAGTAAAGGTGCAGTTAAGAACTATTACATTTTTTATGAGTTTTTAATAAAGGATAACCAACTTTGCATTTTGAATTCATCTTTGAAGGAAAAGCTCATCCAAAATTTTCATGGTGAAGACCAAGCTGAGCACATTGGACATGATGCTGACCATAGTTGAGAGGTACTATTAGCCTCGAATGAAGTGAGATGTGGGTCGATTGATGCAACAATGTTATGTATGTCTGATGCAACAATGTTATGGAGCTGACTTAACTTTTGTAGTTGTTGATAAGTTTTTCAAGATGGTACATTTCATAATATGCAAGTAAACTTCAGATGCATCATATATTGTACAATTATTCTTTGTCAAGCTGGTTATTTATTGGTACCAATCGAAGTAGAGGGATATGGCTTTACCACAAGTTGAGTTTGCATACAATGGTGTTGTTCACACCTCAACTAAGAGATCTCTATTTGATGTTATGTACTGAAAGATGCCCAACAATGTTCTAGACTTTCAAACACTACCAAAGGCCTCAATAAAAAGCATAGTGGCCAGAATTTTATGACACAAGTGCAAATGATGCAAGGGGAGATTTGATAGTGAATTGAAGCTTCTAATGCTTGATACAAAGTAGACAAGCATAGAAGGAAGAAGACCTTTGAAGTGGGGGATGACGTCTTCGTATGTCTACTCCAAGAGAGGGATCAGGTAAGACAATACAACAAGCTACAATAGAAGAAGTTCAGATCCTTCAAGATCACCAAAAAAATCAACAATAATGCATTTGTGGTAGGTCTACCAGACTCGATGGGTATCTCATCGATTTTCAATATTACAGATATCTATGCGTACTATCCTAATGAGGCAACGAACTTGAGATCAAGTTTTTCACAAACGAAAGAAAATGTACAGATATCACAAAAATACAAGAAGAAGTTGATAAAGAAGATTGAAGAATTCAATCAAATGAATTCACGATAAAAATTTATAAGATATGAATCTTTCTATTGTTAAAAAATTAAAAAGATAAGAAATTATTTTTCATTATTATTTTACAAGGAATAGTTTATCCTCTATTTTATTTTGTTTGGGCGTAAGTTCATTTCTCATGGTGAAGAAATAGGGTTTGAACAGAATGTATTATTAAAAATAAATTTTTTTAAAAGTTATATTTTAGAGTTGTTGATGGATATTTAGTAGAAATATTACATAATAAGTTTTAAATTTCTAAATCATGTTTATAAATAGAAGCAATCGATTTTTATTAAGTTTTATTTTTTTAAAAAAAATATAAAAATTATTTTATATAATATGCATAAAAATTATTAGATTATTTTTTTATCTATAATAAATATTGAAATATAAGGTATGAGGTTTTGAATGTTGATCGATTTTATAAAGGCAATAGCAATGAATATTATTAGAAGTTTTTACGAGTGTTATATTTGAGATTTGTAGATGAGTAAAGGCTCAAAAGGCAATTAATTTTTTTTTTTAATTTCACACACAAAAAACTGGGCTCAACCCCCATATACAAAAGACAATTATATATATATATTTTTTGCAAGATTAGTACTTAGTCACAGTTAAGTACTAATGACGGCTATATTTACAAATATCTTTAAGATAAATGGTAACAGTTTTGTTATCTTAGACAACCATACCCTTTATCATTGGTTATTTGCTGTGAAATTGTGAATAAGAATACCTAGTCACGCAAACTTTTCTCATCAGCAATACCATGACTAGTTACTGACTAATTAAATAAATTTAGTTCTTGAAAACTTTTTGTGGCTAATTTTAGAGGTGATAAAATAATTTGTCCTACTCAGAAGAAAAACGTTTTGTCTTATAGTAATATAACTTTCATAAAAAATTAATGTTATCAAACACTTTTTTAACGTTAATTTTAAAGTACAACAGAGACATTGTAATATATTTTGAACGAAACCTTAAAATAAAAGAGCAACAAAAAGAATACATGGCACAAAGAACAGTTCGTATAGGACGTTAGAATAAACATGTGATGAACAATAATTACAATTTAGTTTGAGATCATTGCACTTTTACTGTACTTTAAAAACTCAATTAATTTGTTATTTATTTTTATTTGATAATTAATATTTATTATTTATAAACAAACATATACTTAATACCGCTAATAATTTTATTTTACAATAATTGTAATTTAAAGTTGCAACACATCATTCCTAAGTACATGTGAAAGAATTCCTATTTATTAAAGCGCTTAGCAGTACGGGGAACTCCATGCACAGCTGAAACTAAATTTAATTAATCCAACTATTGCATATTATTCTTCTATCGAATACAATAAAATGTATTATGTACTTATAAAAAAATAAAAAAAAAGGAAAATTTTGTTTAGTAAAGTTCAGTATTTTGTGAAAACATACAAATGCAAGAACATGTGTAGTAAAAATGTCATGTTTTCTTAAAATTCTTGAATAAAAGTGGAAATTATTTTTATCTAACAGAAAATTATTTTAAGAAAATTCTAATGGAATTCTATACAACTTTACTTTTGTCTAATTTTTAAATTAAAATTTACACTATTTTAACAATTTAAATATTCACAAATGCAATTTACTTGAAAATAAATTCTATAAATTATTCTATAAGAAAAGTTTCATCATTAATTTATATATTTATATATATATTACTGTTTTGTACATGCTGTATATCAAAAATGTTTCAATTCTGAAAACCCCAATTCTAAGATACCAATTTGTAGATTTTTCAAAATCTATTCAAGAAAATACTATCTGAAAACAATACAAGATATACCCAACATTTTATATTTGTTTGAAATTATTTTTACAAAAGTTATTCTTTAATTTTATATTTCTTCTATTGAAGCATGGGCTAATAATGCTATCGCAAAATGATTTCTATTAATTACGTCTTCTTGGGAAACTTTCTATTTTAAAACATTTCTACCAAATATTTTAAAATAATTATAGAGAATACCTTTTAGTTTTATGAACGAAATCGTTTATTGTTACGCGCATCAACTAAAATGCGAGTGAATTTGGGTCTTATAGAGGTTACTTACTTTATAGACTAGCCTTCAGAATTGATGACAAACACTCGTACATATATCAGAAAATATCACAAAGTTGGTAAGAGAGATATAACTAGGTCTCTATTCATTGTGTTATATATCCCCAATAGGGAAGAGATATTTATGCAGTTCTTAAAGACACTTTATATGATTGGCAAATGAAACGTCTGTATTAAATAAGAGAAGAAAACTGATGATATGATATGTACATCACTAATATTGCTGCATAATCTCAAAACACAAATATTTTCTTATGATATGTGTATACACTATTTACAAGTACCATCGATTGGAAAACTTATCCTAGCTAAGCTAATACAAAAGTATATATATCATAAAAGAAAATGAAATCACAACTTTACTAATGCTACGTCCTTTTCATAGGAGTCATGGACGCGGAATATATATATATACACACACACACACATATATATATATCAACAGAAGAAAAAACCTGTTATTGTTTTAGTTGGGCGCGGAAAAGCCATACCCTCATATGAGCCAGTACTATTCCACTGCATGCTTCAACCCCTGCTGATCAGAATTCAGAATATATATGTATAATCAATATAAGGATACGGTAAATTAGGAAAATTTGTAGGACAAGTTTTGTTTTAATTATATTGGTACCTGTCATCTAATTGCATCTGTGTTATTACTTGCTGCTGCTCCAGTACTTTTGCTGGCTTATTTGTTGAAATATTGATGGCTGGGGTGTGTCCTACAAACAAAGCAACATGCCCCAGAAGCTTATCTTTCCTGGAAAATGTTGTTCCGCAAGAGCACTGCCATTTGAGATCCCCACAATGCTTCTCATGGGTCCTTAGATCAGACAGCACTGAAAACTGCTTCCTGTTACAGCGCTTGCATACATACATCTTCGGGCAATGACTTCTCTTGTAGTGATTCTTCACACAAATCATCGATTTTAATGGCTGAAACTTGGTGTGCTTCTGGTTCCATCGACAACCTTCTTGCGGACACGAATATTTCCTTGTAATTTTGTTTGCAGAATCATTGTTTCCCATTGAATTTCCAGTGATATTCTTCAAGGGATTGATCAAGGCTGAGGTAGTCTTGTATTCATCACCATGGGCTCTCATATGCATTCTTAAATTTGCATCTCTCTTGAATCCTTTCCCACAAATTTGACAATAATGTGTATACTTAGCTAACAAATCAACAGCGTTCAATTCGATAATATCATCATTCTTAGATGAAATTGAAACCCCTTCTGTAATCTCAGTTCTTCCGGACAATTCTCTCCTTTCAACTTTAGTATGAACAACATGGTTACTACTATGCATGCCTCGATTATCATCATGATTAGCATTGCAGTCGTCGTAATTGTCACCATACCAATCAAAATTTTCACTAAAATAAAAACTTTGCCCTCTTTCTTGGACAATATTGTTACTTACAGTACGATTGCCATCAAAATTTGGTTGGGATAATCCGCTGTGATTGTCAGGAATTTTAACATGCTGCTGCTGGTTCAATACTTCATTGGCGTTAGTCATTTGCTGGCAGGTGACCATCAATGACGAGGCAGTTAAAATTATATCTTGAACTAAAGAGCCCATATTGGATATGGCTATAGAGGTTGAATCCGGCTGCTGATTCTGATCTGGGGAGATTAGAATGGAGACAAGAGATTGCACCTGATGAACCTTCTCTTTAAGCATGGAAACGCTGTATAGAAGAGAATTTGATTGAGCTTCTTGCCCAGAATTGGATTGCTGCTGCAGAGAAGATGAAACAACATCTTCGGACATAGAATAAACTTTTAAACCTTGAGACACAGTCGGGAAACAAGAAGTGGACCCTGAAATCATTTTCTAGATATTGCTTCTTTCTCTCTCTCTAAACTTCTGCCTTTAATTTGTTGATGCCCTAGATTTGTCTTGAATCTCTTTTGAGAAAAAACTTGTTATTGAACAAGAGTGATTATATAGGGAAGCATAAGCAACGCTATCCTTCTGCATTAATTATTAAAAAACGAAAAAGAAATTAAAAGAAAAAGAGATACAAAGGTTTTGTTAAGAGATGGAGCGATAGAGAGAGCTGTAAGTCAACTTAGAGCTTCAGTTAAATCGATCCCCACTTGAGACCTTCCTCACATCCCACCACTCTCACATTTTGACAATTTCGTCGTCATAAACAAATCAGCTTATTTTGAAAGTTGGTGTATATAACATAAAGTAAAGAATCAACACTAATCCATACCCATTTGCTGTTATAATTAAGTTGTTTATTAAATGATATTTTGTTACAAGCTGAACGTACACTTATTTATTTCTATATCTTTTCTAATATTCTATGTTAAACATTATATTCGATTGTGTTGTGTGATGCAGTATCTCTCTTGGAAAGAATTTGAAAAATAATAATAATAGAAATAGAAATATTTCATATAAAATGGTGGACATTATTAATATGACATAATTATTTTATTATTATTATTATTATTATTATTATTGAGAATTTTCTTTTATTAATATAAAAATATATTACATGTAACAATAATATAACACTATCACATTAATTTATATAATTGAATTTGAATAAGAATTTATATACTAAATACCACTCGTATAGTAATTTAAGCAAAAAATGCATTTGTAATATCAATCTTTACCCATGACTTGAAATATTCCAAGTTCGAAAGGTTAATATTTCTACAATGGCATGCTGCCCATTTATTTAAATTTAACCCTCAGCTCATCGAGTTTCACTCTATGTTGTGCAATTAACTTTAATTTCCGAATTTTGTTTTGACTCTTCGAAATCAATATTCGAATACGTCACTTCCAAATTCATTTGTTATGGTTCTGATTTGACGACATTATACAGGTAAGTTTTCTGACTTAATCACGCCTGACAACGCTAATCTTTTAAGCTATTCAATCTACATAACTTTCTTGCGTTACATAGATTGAAATATTATCTCATTGAATAAAATTATTTAGTTATATATGCAAAGAGTATTTCAACGCCCTTTTTCTTTCTAGCATCTTGATGATGTTTGACTTTGTCAATATTCTCCTCAATTTTAAGCCAGTATTCCGATGATAAAAAACGCGTCAATCTACATACAGGATCAAATTGACATGGTCAAAAATTTTAAGCAAAATAAAGAATTTTTTTTTTTGATATTATGGTGTTGTGATTTTTAAGCTATAATTATTATAAAATAAAAAGTTAAATATTAATATAAAAATATATTAATTTATTAAAAATTAATGTTATTAAATGCAATACCCTTTATGTTAGTTTAAGAGTATAAATGTATGATTAGGGTGTTAATTAAGGCGTGAAGTGAATAGAAATGGTTTAAGGGTATTTTGATAAGGTTACTGTAGTAGTATCAAAATTTACACCGGTGAATATTATGTGAAAACTTGTAACATTTAGATGATCATGCCATAAACGATACTCGAATTGGATAAGTATTGAAAGAGTTATGACATTTTTTAATTAAATGGGTAAAATAGTGGCCCGATTTCCAAAGCAGCACTCTTATAGCTTATTTGTTTTCGGAATGTTTTGAGAATGGTTATAATGTGTAGAGTCCAACGTCGCAAACGACACTTAATTTGGATAAAGAATGACAGAGTTATGACGTTTTTTGTAAAAATCAGATGAAAAACGGTCGAAAACGAACGGAAACAAAAATTGATGATGCGGAAGATTTTCGAAGAAAAGACTAAACATTTTGGTGATGAATTTCGGGTGGAAAACAAAGCCTTTTATGGTAGCGAAACAAAGATCAAAATACGAAACGAGATAAAAAATGCTCATTTTATCTCCAAACAGTAATTTATCGTAAAATAATAATTTTACCCCTGATGCCTAGAAATAGGTTATGGGGGTTCATTTTTGTAGGAAAAATTTATTTGAGAAGAGAGAGAGGGGAGGGGAGAGGAGGAAGGAGAGAGAAAGTAAAGAAAGAGAGAGTATTTTGATAATAACTTCGTGCATACACGTTGGGTTGATACACCGCTTATGCCATTGGACTCGTGTTGACGAGAGAAATCAGTTGCTGATCATGTCATGCCAGAAAAATTGTCAGAATAGTGCTCAGAGTGAAGTCCCAATTGGTAAACTCCAAGAGGAGGGTGAATTGAAGATTAAAAATTTTAAGATTAAAAACTAAAATACTCGTGCAATGAATGAAGAGTAAGAAAATAAAAATGTAGAGATTCAACACTCAATTTTTATAGTGGTTCGACAATCCATCTACATTCACTCTTCTCGGTTGAATCTATTTACACCGAGGATCACTAAATCTTTGTTTTACGGGTCAAAAGAAATCCAAATACAACGCCTTCTTTGAACGGGTGAAGAAAAACCATCAATAGAACTTTCTTTTATAACGGGTGAAGTGTAACCCAATATAATCTTCCTTTTTAATTAGGTGAAGAGTAACCCAGAGTATGTTTTTCAGATAATAAAAATTTAAACTCTCACAAGAGTAGATGAGTAATAAATTCAAGCTTTCTCTCACTAAAAAATTAAATACAAGATTAGTTGATGCAAAGAGAATAATAATATTCTTGAGGGATGTTTTCTTGCTTTGATGATCTTGTTCTTAATGCACAAGAGCTACTTTTTATCTTCAAAACTTGTTGTTTATATATCTGCAATAATTTCTCCACAACAGCTCTCTCGAACATGAATAATTAACTTCATTTACCAAGTTATACAAACCAGTAAAAGCACCCCGAGTTCACACTGTAGAAGTGCATCTACAGTTAAATATCCTCTACAGTAAATACATCCTAGTGCTGTGACCATTCGAAATCAGTAGATCCAGATAACAACCCAGGCAGAGTAACACATTCTACAGAGTAACACATTCTGCAAACCAGTAAAAGTACCCCAAGCAGTGCTGTGACCATTCGAAATACGTAGATCTAGATAACTAATTTTTTCGTCTTTTCCAACTTAAGAGACACACCACACGTGTCACTTTAACTGTACTTTTTCCTTTTCGGGGTAAATAGTTTCCACATTACAAATATATATACATACAAGCAATAAAAGATAAAATTTCCCACAATAAAAAAAAATGGAAAAATGTGGGGAGCAACCAACCAATCGTTAAACACTTTAGTTTAGGTACTTTACAATCCAACAATAAAGAAACAGAGAGAAACCCAATTCCTGATCACCATCCAACATATTAGTTCACAATGTCTAGACTAGTTCAATATTGGCACCCAATATTCAAACAAGATCCTCTTCGGTAAAGCACCAATCCAATTGTCAAGTATAACAAGCTGCACCAATCCAATTGTCAAGTATAAGCTGCACCAATACAGTCCCTTTGTGCCTCTTGTAGAATTCTACCTTACTACCATATTATTAACACCTACTTACAACCCTAGATCAAAGCCAATTTGATCCATGCCAAAAATTCAATCTCGACTACACTATCAAACTATTAATTTTAACACTCCTTGACCAGTTACGTAACTTTAAGTAAACATAATCCTACAATGAGAAACTACTAGCATTTAAAAGGCTTCTCTAACTTAACTACAGCAAGCCTTGTATTAATTTACAGCAATAATTCTACTTCTGAAATTACAAACTTGGCTTTGAGGTATACTAATTCCTCGCATCATGAACCAAAAGAATAAAAGGCAGCACGGAGTTAACATCATGTTATAGCCCAAAAATAAACATAAACCTAAAAATTGAAATTATGAGATAACAAGAAAAACATGGGGAAACTGCAATACTACAATATATTTATTCTTTCCAAAGACTCCACATTAGGTTAATTGTCTAGTACCTTTAAACTTTGTACATGCCAACTCGGTCAAAGTACATGTAATATCCTGCCAGCTAAAAATTTCTAGAATATTTTTTCTTAAATCCATGTACAAACCATGCAGTTGCCAGAAAGATATAAAGTCATCTCTGAGTCTCTAGGCGTTGATCAGAGTTACAAGTTAATTTTTCTGCTTTCTTTGAACTACAAAAGAATAATGTAAGAACAGAAGCCAAAGAACAATAGTTGAAAATTTTCAAATAAATGTCGGTTAGTACTTAAGTTTATATTCTCTAATCCTAACATGAAATTCATGGAATTGACAAGAATAAATCCTCCCAAAACAGATTTTGTCCTCTTGAAAGGGTAAATTTTTGTTTGCTAATGAGAAGGTGATTACGGCTATGTTTTATGACTCGGGTTGAGAAACTGTTTTGCAGCCTTTTGTGATGAGCTTCATTGACCTTTTTTCTTTAATAATGTTCCAAAGGCAGTTGTTTTCTTATTCTTGCACAAGAACACAAGCAATAATGATGCAAGATACCAAGAGAGAAAACCCAGGCATAACATGGATTAGTAATCACTTTTTCATTCACCACCCTTCCCCTTATCTCTCCATCATTTTAGGTTCCATCATATTTATATTCACTTTGTTTATCTTCCCAAAACCATTTCTTTGCTAAGTCTGAATCCAAATACCAAGATCTTAAACAATGCACAAATCAGTTCTTATCCAGAGCATCATTCTGCATCAATCGTTTACCTAGAATTAAAGTTGTATTTATTTAAAAAATAGCATTACAACAAGAAAGCTCCTGTTACTAGACAAACTTAAAATAAATTTAGATTACACAGTTTGTCCACAAACAGAACCAATAAACAACAAGAGAATATCATTCTTTCCTTTTCCTAAAAAGAAAGGATTGAGGGAAAAAGCCAAAGGGACTGCAGCCTTAGTAAACAGGGAGTATAAACAACATATGAATCTAGAGTTACAAGACAGTTAATCCTATTATGTCATACTGAGAAACAACTAATATTTTTGCTCACTTCAATAGCATTTTCCAATTGTTAGGTGTTGGTCTATAATTAATTACCTTCCGAAAAAAATGAAGGTAAAGAATGGATCCCCAAGCCAGAAATAAGCACTCCTCTTCAATTCAACTGTATACAATGAAGCACTCTCATATCTGCAATCTGCAAGCATGTGCTATCAAGATACTGGATATCAGCTAACTAAGGATTTTTGCAAAACAGATGTGAAGTCAATGCTGCTAAATTGTACAGAACATAAGTTAGTTGAGGCCCCGTCTTCTAACTGAATTCACAATCAAATATGATAGTATACACTTCCCAATTCTTCTTTCTCACCATCCCATTCTGCATTCAGACAGAATTGATAACAGAACTCAAAGATCCCCTTCCGCACTGTCCAACTGTTATTTTAATGATTTCGTTACCACTTTGGTTTATTTTGCAACATAGTCGACGTGGTACCTGTCCAAGGACATTGAAACTATTTAAAAACCAATAATGAGAACTCACAACAACTAGAACAAATAAAAGAAACAGACAAACCAAATGCCAATTCTTCTGCATAGAATAGCCCAACACCTGGATGTGCTTGACGTGTTGCAGAGGAGGTGAATGTGGGAAACAGAACACTTTTCTTTTTAAGTAATCGATTCCTGTGGCTCGTGCATATGAACCCACTGTAGCATTACCTTCTCTTTCTACATCTTTTAAAAAGAAGAGGACAGGCTTTTTACAAATGGATCTATGAGGATCCCTGGTGTCAAAATCAAATTCATTGCGTTGACTTATTCTGTTCCAAGCAGAGTACGTCTTCTCGAGCGATCCAGGTCACGGGGAAGTATAATGTTTGGGAAGACTTGAACAACATAACCAAGTGAGACTAAAATTGTATTATGGCCCGTCCAGTCATAGCA
>JAVXUL010145790.1:0-29843 GCA_035590515.1 Trichilia minutiflora
CTTCTCTCTCGACCAAGACTGCAGAAAACTCTCTCTATCACCAGCAAACTGATCTCAACCAGTCCTCCACCAAACTTCGTCATTCCAGTTCCTATGAGCTGAGAATCAACACCAGAACCCAGAAATACCCTCTGATCGAAGATTTATGCGATGGTTCGTGAGAATTCACGAAGTTAAGGGTAACGATAAACAGTAGCCGAGTAAGAGAATCGAGTAAAGAGGGACTCAGAACACTTCTACCATCTGGGTTAAGTTCATCCCTTAGCTCCTTTCTTCATTTTGAACCTTTGATGCGCATGAATTGCAAGATTTGGTTTTAGGGTTACTGTTCACAAACCCTAGATTTTGGAGGTTTTCTAGTTTATCACTTGCATTGAGAAATTAGAGGTTTTGGTTAGCTTATGGTGTTGAAATTTATGAGAAATGTATATTTAGAGCGAGGTTTGCGTGAAGACAGCTTGTTCTAGAGAGAGAAAGAGTAGAGAGAGAGTGAGATGCGAGAGTAGCATAAGCATGCATTGTATCATGCAATCACTTCATGATATATGTTTGCATGTGTATCCAGGAGCGACATCCGAGACGGGAGGATCTCCGTCGCGAGGAGGATACCGAGAGGGTGGTTTCCCACCCCAGGATGGTGAGTGGACATTCTCTTCCTTTCGCCTCATTTATCGTTATCTATAATGATTATAATGCTAGAGATGATAGCATGTGAATAGATATGTATGTGAATGTATGTATACGAATACATAACTGAAACGAGGAGGCGTTGGATGAATGTTGTGTGGTGGTCGGGATGGCCCCTTGTTTGTGATAGAGATAGGATGGATGTGAAACCTATATTGTCATGAATGTGAGGCCGGAGGCCTATTGTATGTATTGATATTGTGATGAAAGGACGGAGGCCTATGGTATGTATTGACATTGAGATGTGAGGCCGGAGGCCAATGTTATATATGCATGTGAATGTGGCATCATAGAGTATGGATTATGGCCGGGGTGCCATGCTAGTTGTTTTGGCCTTATGAGCCACAGATTATGATTTTAACCTTGCGTGTCACTATATTGTTTGGCCTTGTGAGCCATAACATTGTTTTGGCCTTGGGAGCCACTGATAGGGGTTGACCTTGGGAGCCATCAATGTATGATTTGCCCGGATAGGCCGATGATTATGTTTTATGATTTTGTGTGCCATGATAATGATTATATGGGTGAAGATTGGCCATACAGCTCATGTAGAGTGGGTGGAATCCGATAGTCCTCGGAATATGGATTGGCCATACAGTCCAAGAGAGGATGGGTGGAATCCACATGTCCAGGCTAAAGCATGCTAGCCTTATTATATTGTATCCCAACCAGGGTTGCGGATCAGCCATACAGCTCTGAGGGGAGTGGATGGGATCCTATAGACCGAGGGATTTCATACATAGGCACACATCCCTAACCAGGGTTGCGGATCAGCTATACAGCTCAGATAGAGTAGGTGGGATCCAATAGACCGAGGGGTTATACACATTTGATGTGATTTTGATATTCTAGTCATGCATATGATGCCACATGTCACTATGATTGGTTTTATGATTAGGAGGAGTTGCCATAATCAATCTATAGGCCTCTGATTGATATGACTGATATGAGTTGATATGATTGAAAATCTTCCATTATCCATTATTTCATTTTATTTTTGGGTTAATGAGTTTGAAAACAGGTACTTATGCCTTGTGGATTCTAAAGGTGCATTCTAAGAAATAGGGTGTACTTTTTGGATTTACGGCGATTGCCACGTGGCCGACTAGGGTCGGGGCGTGACATATACTCAATATCTTAGGGTGGTGTTTTAGACTTTAAGAGATAGATAGTTGTATGCGAAATTCACTAGGTACAAATGTTAACTTAAAAGAGGTAAACTTTTTAGGGCATGTTATAATGGGTAATGGTATATTTATGGACTCAAGAAAGATTAAATCGATAATACAATGGAAATGACTAAAGAATATTATTGAGATCTGTAGTTTATTAAGACTAATAAGATACTAATGAAGATTTATCGAGGGCTTTTCCCTATTAATTATTCTATTGGCACATCTGAAGAGAAAAGATATCAATTTTAAGTAGGATGACCAATATAAGCAAAGTTTTTAGGTTTTAAAAAATCATCTTACTTCGACTCCAGATTTAACACTTTTCATATCAAGTGACAAGTATTTAGTTTATAGTGATACCTTAACGAAGAGCCTTGGTCGTGTGTTGATGTAGAATAAGAAGGTGATAGCATATGCTTCTCGATAATTAAAGAAATATGAAGAGATTTATCCTATCCATGATTTAAAGTTAGTGACCATAGTATTCACTTTTAAGACATAGAGACATTACTTATACGAAGAGTAGTGTCAAGTATTGTCACGGCCTAGCACTAAGAATTCGAGCATGTGATAATCGCCACAAATCCAAGAGATACATTTTATTACTTAGAATGTACCCCGAGAATACACAAGGCACTAAAACTTATTTAAATCCATTTCCAAACATAAACAAAATATCGTAGCTCCAAACATATCTATATTACATATAAATCGTCATCAAATTTTAACTTTTATGCAGTAAAAGTTACTCTAAACATTAAATTACAAATAGTACTCGGCCGAATAAAATGTATAAGTTCAAATTTATAAAATACGTCTTTGTATACCATAAAACATATTGTATACAATTGAGTTGAGTACCTACAGCTGCATTGAAAACTCTAATCAATCTTCTTATGCCTACTTACGACTGTACTATCTTAAAATAAAGAAAATAAGGGGAGAGTATTTGTAAAAATACTCACTGAGTAAATAAGAAAATGATCAAATATATAAAACTTTTTGTTTGAAATCATATTACCAAATCTCATATGGTATACAAATAGCCATTCTCATTTTGAGAATGAATTCTTAAAGGACAAAATCTCAAATAAGAGTATAATCTGTTCTGTGGCCTATTGGGTTTTCTTCCATAGGATGACCCTCACCTGGTAGAGCTATTCTAATATTTGTAATAATCCACTCTATGGTCTATTTTCTCTCCATGGATAACCCTTACCTTGTAAAGCTATTCTAATATCTGTGGTAATCCGCACCGTGTTCTATTGGATTTTCCTTTATGGAATAACTTTCACCTCGTAAAACTACTTTGTGGTCTATTGAACTTTCATTTCTAGGAAAGTCTTTATCTTGTAGAATTGATAGACAATAGCATGCTAAATGTCTTTAAATTTGATACCCAATAGCCTATTAGATTTTTATACATTGGACAATCCTCACCTCTTCAAGTAGTATACTTAAAATCGACCCATATAACCTATATCAAGAAAAATGACTCAAAGCCTAAAATCAAGCAAGACTATGATAATTAAGACCAAATCCATGAAAACTGGCACTCATGGCCACATCACAATACAATAAAAACATTGGATCTCAAACCTCAATCTATATTTCCATAATCATAACACTTGTGTATTTATACAACTTCATCATTAAAAATCCATATCAAACAAGGAAATTATAATCAATGAAGTCAATTCACAATGGGTTCTAGCCATAATTTATACTATCATACAAAACATACTGCAAGCACATAAAATCATCAAAATCAGCATTTATATCTAACCTTCAGCCTCAAACTCAGATATATAATAGAAATTATTGTTTAAGTTTATCATAAACAAGGGACCCTCTTAATTACCAAACTATAATATCTAACATCTCCTCAATATGCTTACATATACATATGCATATAATCTATCATTTTGAAGTATATAAAGACATATAAACATTTTTAAATATCATTTAAAGAAGAGAAAGAACAAAATAATATCCACTCATTACTCTGAGGTGGAAAACAACTCTCTCGATGTCCTCCTCGTGTATGAAACTTTCTAACCAAAGATGTCGCACCTGAATACATAAATATACACAAGGTTTAATAACCTTTCACAGAATATATTTAGGTTACAAAATGCATGGTGTATATGATTACAAGTATGATGTTTTAATATTCTTTATTAGTCATTTATAAGCAAATGACCCCCTCTCTCTCTATCTCTCTCTACACAGCCAGCTCACTAGTTGTTTATATTCTCACTCTACAAAGATTATCCTTAATATTTTCAACACTAAAATACACTTAAATATCCTAATTTATCAATCCATAAATTAGATTATACCCAAAATCTAGGATTTTTAAAAACAATAATCTAGTTACTCTTTTCTTGATTCATACACAAAGATAACTTAAATCAAGGGAATAAGCTGAAGGATATACTTACTCAAATTGGTAGATATGTTTTAAGCCACTCTTTGCTTGATTTCACCTCTTGGATATTGTTTACCCACAACTCCTCTCTTTTGGTTCCTTTTGGATCATTAAGCAAAATTTTGATTAAGAGATGGTCCTGAACTCTAGGGTTGATTTACTAGAAAATTCAAGCAAGAATTACAAGGATTTGTGATGATTTGAGTGAAATATGGTGTGGATATAAGAGTAAAGAGAAATAGGTTCAGATGAGAGGAAGAAGAAGAAGAAGAAAGATAAGCTTCGATATATAGAAGGTCGTGAAAACACTAAAATATCCTTCTAAGTCACGCTAATATTTTTGATTCGTCTTCAAGTATTGATAGTTTAGCTAAAAAAAAGGGTCATTCAGGTTCTTCATATTCAAAGTATCAATACTTTTACTCAAAACGTAGGTTACACAGGTTTACCATATTCAAAGTATTGATATTTTTACTCGAAACACAGCTTATACAATGTCGTTATGTTTAAAATATCGATACTTTCTATCAGGAGTTTGGTTCCAAGTTTATTTACATCCTAGAGTATTGATACTTTCCTCTAAGTATCGATACTTTGCTTCACTATCTACAGTAACACCAAAAGTATCGATATTTTTCTCAATAATGTATCGATACTTGGACCTTCACTGTTTATTATAGTCCCAAGTATCGATACTTTCTTTGAAGCGTATCAATACTTTTCGTGTTGACATAAAGTATTGATACTTTCTGCACCGTATCAATACTTTTAGTTGTTAGATAGTGTGTTACATTCCAATTATCGATACTTTTTTCAAAAGTATTAATACTCATAACTTTTCATTCCTAAGTATCGATATTTTAAACTGTGTACACATCTATACTTCTTCACTTTCATCAAATGAGGATTACGACTTCTAATACTTATAACTTGTGACTCAAATATCCTTACAGAATTCATAATATATCAACGGAAAGCTATTTTCAAGCTTTACAAAAATGATATGAATTTTTTCTTAATTAAAGATGATTTTAAGAATAAAACTTTAGTTTATTCTCACTATTAAATTATTCAACATTACTCAATCCTTTAACAAAGAATTTTCAAACCAACAAACTCTTCTATGTAAGAGCCATATAAAATCACTTGTATAAAAAATAAATAAAAGAAATTACCACACTATCCACGTAATTAAAGAGTGGGGTTCACAAGTATTCATTGATTATAAATGTCTGAAGTACTTACTCATACAAAAAGAATTGAATATGAGATAATGAAGATGGTTGGAACTGATTAAGGACTATAACCTAATTATTGATTATCATCTTGGAAAAGACAATATGGTGGCTAATATCTTAAGCAAAAAGTCTTTGGCTATCTTATCGTATATTTTGACCACTTATATGCCATTGTTGTTGGATTTGAGAACTATGAAAGTTACACTAAGGTATAATGAGATAGGAGCTTTAGTAGCCATTTTTGTTATTAGACCTATCCTAGTAAATCAAATTAGGCAAGGCCAGCTATAGGACAATAACTTGATCAAGGTTTACCAAGGGATTTTAAATGGCAAGGAAAGTGATTTCTATTTCATTGAAAATGGGACTTTGATTTTTTGAGTAAGGATATGTGTACTTGGTTATAGGTCTTTGAGAGAGGCTATTTTAGAATAGGACTATAATTTAGTGTTTGTCATATATCCAAGTAGCACTAAAATGTACCAAACCATCAAGAAGAATTATTAGTGATTAGGGATAAATAGAGATAAAGCCAAGTGTATAGCTAGATATTTGATATGTCAGTAGATCAAAATAGAGTATTAAAGACCTATTGGAATTTTATAGCCTCTACCGATACCCGAGTAAAAGTGAAAACATATTACAATAGATTTTATGACTAGTTTACTTTGAACATAGTTAGTAAATGATGCTATTTTGGTAATAGTAGATCAACTTACAAAATTTGCTCATTTCCTACTTATTCGACTAAACTATTCATTAGATAAATCAGTTAGGTTATACATAATAGATGTTAGTGTTATATGCTGTAAAATCATTTATGTTGTTGATTTTGGGTATTAATGTATTGAATTTTTGTATTAATGATGTATTGTACATTATTATTAATAAAAAAAAGTGTTTCAATTACTTATGTGCATATTACTTCCTTTTATTATTCATACAAATGAAAAGTACACATAAAATGTCAAGATAAGTAAACTATTTAAATTATTCCCTACATAAACTGTATCAATTGGGTCTAGATATTGTATAGTAAGAATACTAAATATTTCTAATAATTATCATGAATGATAATAGTGCAAGTAGTATGATTGTCGTACTATTATAACATTAGTGGGGATTAATAATTAGATAATTGTTTTTCGAATATGACTAAGATTATGACAAATTACACGGTAGTATGAGGTCAATAATTTATCATATAATTTTACTAGTGTGGAGTTATTTCTTAGACTTAAGATATTATTATTATGATTCAATATAAATATATATGATTCATATGGTGTACAAATATGAGACTAATTATGTCTTGTATAATAAACCAATTTGGCTATATATTATTTATCAATATGAAATCTATTAACTCGATAAAAAAAATTTTGAGGTACCGTTGACTCGATCTGATTTTGAGTTTGTAGTCAATATTAATAAACGTTTAAAGCCAAAGTCTTTGGTCAAAGCGTAAAAAGTTACATGAAAGAGTTTTATGGTCACTAGTTTCGAGCATACTGACCAAAACCTGAGTGAAAACTGTATTTAGGATTTGACATCCATAAACCCTAATTCAGTTGGGATTGGATGAATGGAGGAAAACTATCCACACAAAATATATAATTAAGTAAAAAAGATGAAGATTATTTGAGGAAAGATGAAGATGGCCCAAGAAAAATAGAAATCGTATGCAAAAAATCGGAGATAAAATCTAGAGTTCTAGTTAGGCGATTGGATGTGCTTGATGGTCTTGCTATGAAAGAGAATAATTAGATTCAAAAATAATAAAAAAAAAAGTTACATTTTTTATATATTGGACCGTTTAAGATATTGGAGAGGATTGATCTAATAGCATATAGATTCGAGTTGTCACTAGATTTGGGTCATATTCACGGTGTATTTCATGTGTCCATGCTTAAGAAATATGTGTTGGATCCATCTTACATACTTGAGGTACCATCTATTAATTTGAGAGAAGATTTTAGATATGTGGTTAAACCAGTGATGATACTTGATTAGTAAGAATGGTTTTTAAGGAGTAAGATTATTTTTATGGTAAAAGTTTTATGGTGGAGTATCACCATTGAAGAAATGACTTGGGAGTTCAAGAGCTGGATGAGATAGCAGTACATGTACCTTTTTTAATATTAATGTATGTTTAACCTAAAGGGTAAACTTTCTTTCATTTTAAATATTCGTTTTATTCTATATGACATCATTTTTATCATTTATCATTTAAATGCTTAAATAAAAGCTGTAATGTTCTCTTTTAATATTAAATAATGAGATATTCTAAAATACCTTTATTTAATTATTAGGGAAAATGAATTGTAAGTCTTAAGAGTCTACATCAATTGCATATATTTTTATTATATGTCACATAAAATTTTAGAGAAAAAATTTCTTCAAGGGTATAGGATTATAACCATATATTTTTTGATTTAAGGATTATTTAGTCATTTTATCCTCGAGCATTTTACATCATGTGGATGTTTAAGAATTGATATGGAAAGATTTGGGTAAAGAATGAATATTGGATGAGTCAAAATGATGCAAGAATAAAAGAGAAAATTTAGCCTTAGTAAAATTTTTGGAGGAGAGATATTCGATCGAATGAATTAAGGAATTCGTTTAAATAAATATTTCGATGAAAAGAATTAATAAGTTTGGTTAAACAAACAAAAGTAAAAGAATTTTGTCAAACAAATCCTTCAATTCATTTGAAGGAATAAATTCATTTGAATGAAAGGTATGATTTGTTCGACCAAACAAATTACCAAAAATTTTTTGAGGTTTATGAAAGAATTCGATCGAACAAAATAGATAATTTGTTCAAACAAATTAAATTCAATTGAACGAATTAGTTAATTCATTAGACTGAATTGCTTAAAAATCAAGACAATTATTATTTTTTCCCTTCACATTTTTTGTTTCCTTCTTCTTTTTCGAAGATAATTTGATTTTTTTCTGAGCATTATATATATAGCCACAGGTGTATGGTAGAGTGATTTATCATTTTCTTTTCTTTTTGCTTTCACGTCTCCATTTCTCCCCCTATACTATTTTTCCTTCTCCGTGCTTTTCTCCAATTTCAACTATTTTTCACCAATTAAACTATAATTTATTATTGCAAATCAACTTTACTTATCACCTTTTATATTTTAAGAATTTCATTTCATTGATTTGGTGAAAATTTGAGCCTGAAGAACAATTGAAACGTTAGGGTTATTGTTTCCTATTTTAGAGCTTTCATCAAATTGCAATATTTGGAGCATCTTAGGATTAAATTCAACTCTTTGGTAAGTTTATAAGCTTAATTTAAGTGTTTTTGGGGTTATTGTTCATCCACTTCTAATTGGGCTTTAATTGATCTAATTATAAGTTTAATTATGTTATTTAGGCCTTAAAGTACACATGTACGTAGTTATATTGTCAAAATAGCAAATTTTGAAAATTAGGCAAAATAAATAGTAATTTTAATCACTGTGCATTAGAATTTTATTGTACGTTCGATAATTTTGCACAATTATGCCGAATCAGATTGGAATTTAGTATATACAAGCTAAATTGTATTCATTAAATGTGAATTGGTAAGAAAATTGGATTGAATTGGGTGATATTAGATAGAATAGTGAAATTAGATATAAAAGTGAGTTAAATCATCATAAATAAATAGATATTTATTTGAAATATGATAATGGGATTTCATTGATAGGAATCGATGAAATGATCGACAAATAATAGTTTACAGTGAATAAAGAATATAAGTTAGTTATTAAATTTGACATTTATATTCATTGTCGATGTATAGCATATTATTTTTATAAGAAACAGTTGTTAAATATTATATATATATATATATATATTTATAAGCACAAGTGATTTGGTTTGGAATCTTTGCTAAGAGAAAGCCATCAAGAGAGTGATTTCCCACTTTGAGTTTGTGAGTAAATTATTTTTACTTTCCTTTTGTTTTCTTACACATTATTTATAAAAATTTATTTGATTTATGTGGTGGGATGATGAAATATTTTATATGATTTGATATATGTTGGGAGGTGATAATGTTTTAATTGAGTATGAGACCAAAAGAAGGTCTTACTTGTTTATGGTAAATATGTATGATGTTTGGATTGTTAATTATGTCATGATTTGTATATGTATATATATAGATATGGTTGAGGTCAGAGATCGATTATGATTTTTATGAATTTAATGTTGTGATATGATTTCATGAGGTCCAAAGACCAAAGTATTTGAATATTGATTTTAACCTCTTGATTATTTTACATTTAAGGTCAAAAGGTCGTATACTTTGTTAATTTATATGATGATGATGATTTTATATGGATATTACCGTAAAGCTAATGTTATAATGTTTTGATATGGATTAAAGCTAATGTTATAATGTTTTGATATGGATTCAATCTTATGCATCAATTTTTTTATATTATTGAGGATGAGGGTATCCTATAGTCAAATGAGGTATATGAAGTCCAATATATCCAGGGGTAAGGGTATCTTACAGTCAATTAAGATAGATAGAACTTAATAAACTCAAAATGTATAGTATACTATTACACGCCTATATATGAGTTGAGGATATCTTACAGTCAAGTGAAGTAGATAGAATCTAATAGACTCGATTTATTTGATTTATTTTGATGTTGATGATATATATACTGATAGATATTTATGCCTCATTATGTTTTGATTAGACGACTTATAGCTACTGTTGCTATGATAACATTTTTTTTAATCTACTATTAATATGGATAAGAAATTATAGAATATTTTATAAATATATACATTTACTGAGTATTTTTTAATAACCACTCCATTATCTCCACATTTTAGGATAAAGATATTCAAACAACAGGCAAATTTGAGTAGTCCAAATATCACGTCTCGACCTAAGAATCGGTCACGTGACAATCGCTATAAATCCCAGAAATGCATCCTATTAATTAGAGTACATTCCAAAGACATGCAAGGTATTAGAATCCATTTCCAAACATAAAATAAAATATAAATACTTTCCAAATATATGTAAAACACATGTATGTCAATATCAATACAAACTCATTACAATAAATGTTTACTTTAAATAACCCAATACAATCAATACTCCATTGAATAAAATATATAGTTTTCAAATTTATTTAATACAAACGTTCTACTGAATTCAATGGACTATACTTCTGAAAAAAATGAGTCGAGTACTTAAAAATATCGTTGAAATTATTATCAGCTAATCTATGCCTGCACATAACTACACTAACTTGAAATAAGGAAGTGAGGGGTGAGTATTTGAAAAATACTCAGTGAGTGAATAAGAAAATGAACAAACATATAAAAATCCTCATTTGAAAGCATATTACCAGATCTCACATGGTATACAATAGCTATTCTCATTTCGAGAATAAACTTCTTAAGGATAAAATCTTAAATTAAGAGTATAATCCACTCTGTAGTCTATTAGGTTCCCTTCTATAGGACAACCACTTACCTCATAGAGTTGTTCTATAGTAATCCGTTCCATGGTATATTGGATTTTCCTCTATAAAGTTGTTTTGTGGTCTATTAAACTTCTATCTCTATAAAAATTCTTACCTTATAAAGCTGATAGACAATAGCATCCTAGATATCTTTAAATTGGATACCTAGTGGCCTATTAGATTTTCATACATTGAACAATCTCACCTCATCGAGTAGTGTACTCAAAATTGGTCTATATGGCCTAAATTAAGAAAGATAGCTCAAAATCCCAAAACTAAGCAAAACCATTGCACTCAAGGCCAAATCTATAAAAGCTAGTGCTCGAAACCAAATCAATAACAACAAAATGAAAATATTGGCTCTTCAGCCTCAATCTACATTTCTATAATTATCACATGTGTTTATTTATACACACTTAATCATCAATATCCATATCAAACAAGATAATCCTAACTAATGAAATCAATTCATATCGACCTCCGATCATCATTATACAAATATACAAAACATGTTATTAAAATCAATAGTTATATCTGGCCTCTGACCGTAAACACATTATGAAAATAATTACCTAAATCTACCACAAATAAGGGACCCTCCCGGTCATTACATAACAATATCCAATGTCTACTTAATATAATTATATAAAAGCTTTCTATATTTTTATAAACACAAAAGTATGTTTTTAAATAATATTTGAAGAAAGACAAAAAACAAAGAAACATTCACTCACCCTAAGGTGTGGAAGTATTCTTTTGACATCCTCCTCGTGACGAAGATTCTCTAATCAAAGCTTCCGTGCCTATAAATATGCATATATAAGGTTCAACAACTTTTTACATAATATAGTCATAAGATGCAATGGATAATGCATATGATTACAATTCTGATCATTTCGATGATATCCATTACTCAATTATTAAATATATAGTTCTTACTCCCCCTTTCTCTCTCTCTCTCTCTATATATATATAATCATCCTTCTGGCTATTCTCATTTTCACTCATTAATGAATCATTCTCAGTTTTCTCAACACTATGAAATACTTAAACATCCTAATTTATCAATTTAATTGATAAACTAAATTATATCCAAAATCTAGGTTTTTAAAACAGTAACCTAACTACCCTTTTTCCTTGATTCATACTAAAAAATAACTCTAATTAGAGAAATAAGTTGAGAGGTATACTTACTTAAACTGAAAGGTATCCTTTAAGCCCTTTTTATATGATTTTAACTCTTAGTTACTATTTACCCGTAACCCTTCTATAGATGATTCATCTTGATTCATCGAACAAAACTCTGATTAAATAATGCTCCTAAATTCTAGTGTTGATTTGCTAAAAGATCCAAGCATTAATTGCAAGGATTGGTGTTGATTTAAGTGAGATATGGAAGTCAGAAGTAAGAAGGGAAAGATGGATTTCAAACAAAGGAGAAGAGAGAAATATAAGGAAGACGAGTGTTAATTGCTCATGTATAATAGGCTTAAAATAGCCAAAATATGCTCCAAAATCACGTTAAAAGTTTGATACGTCACCAAATATCGATATTTCCTATCCAAGTATCAATACTTTCTATTGAAAATGGTTTTTTAGATTTGTCACGTATGAAAGTATTGATACTTCTTCTCCAAGTATCGATATTTTTTGGCAAATGTTGGGTTTTGGATTCATCTTACATCCAAGGGTATTGATACTTTCCTTCATATATTGATACTTTGCTTTACTATCCATAGTGACTCCCCTAAATATTGATATTTACCCTTCATTGTTCACTATAGTTTCAAGTATCAATACTTTTGTCTTAATGTATCGATACTTAGGTTCTACTGTTCACTATGACTGCATTGCGTCAGCGTGAAAAGTAGTAATACGCCTCAAAGAAACTACCAATACTTAGGTTATACTATTCACTATTACTACAAAGTATCGGTAGTTACTTTGAGGCGTATTAATACTTTTCATGCTGATGTAATGCAATAATGCTTACGTCCTTAAGTATTGATACTTTTTATACTAAATTAGTACTTTTCTATCTTGAGCACATCATCGTGAGAATTTACGTGTTGAAGTATCAATACTTTTGGGTGGTGTATCAATACTTATAATTCTCCAACACCAAGTATCAATACTTCAGCTCATGTATATCGATACTTGCTTCTTTTTTACTCAACTGAGAACTATTACTTTAAATAGCCATAACTTAGAGCCTACTTCACCATACGAAACCAATAATATATTAACAAAAATCTCTCTTTGAGTTTTACAAGAAACTTTTTCTCAATTGAAGATGATTTTAAGATGAAAAATTTAGATTTTTCTTATTAACTATGTATTTTTCACTACACACCTCCTTATAGACAGTTTTAAATTATCACATACTCTAATGCATGATCTTCGTGTAATGACATACATATAGTTGTATAAAGAAATTAGTATAATGCCCAGACACTCAAGGAATGAAACTCACAACTCCTCCCCCTTAATATATAGGTGTGGATATTATTGTCTTATCAAGTTCTCAGGTTCCCAAATCATCTCCTTAATTGTGGCACTCTGTTATAAGACCTTTACCATTAGAATAATCTTACTTCTTAAGACTCATTTTTGCCTATCAAGTATACTCACTAGTTAAACCACACAACTGAGATCCTCTTTTAAATCAAATAGTAATGTCTGAAGTATGTGTGATGGATCTGGCACATACTTCTTAAGCATAGATATGTGGAAAATAAAATGTATGCGGCTTAATTCTGATAGTAAGTCCAATTTATAGGTCATTGGACCTATTCTTTCTATAATACCAAATGGTCTAATGTATCAAGGATACAACTTTTCTTGATTCCTGAATCTGATTATTCCTTTCCACGGTGATACCTTCATAAAAACCCAATCACCTATTTCAAATTCTAATTCTCTTCTTTGATTATTAGCATATGATTTTGCCTATCTTGAGCTGCTTTTAATCTTTCCTTGATAATCTTAACCTTTTCAGTGGTGATCTCAATTAATTTAACATTACTAAGTTTTCTTTCACCAACGTTATCCCAACATAACGGAGCTTTGCATTTTCTATCATACAAAGCCTCATAAGGTGCCATCTTAACGCTAGTCTGGTAGCTATTATTATATGTAAATTTAGCCAATGATAAATGTATATCCTAGCTATCGTAAAAATCCATTACATATGCTCTAAACATATCTTCTAATATTTGAATGGTCCTTTCTAACTGACCATCAATTTGAGGGTGAGAAGAAGAACTGAATGTTAATCGTGTACCCAAAGCTTTGTTAAAGTATTGGCCAAAATTGGCCAAAATTGAGATATAAAATCAGGATCCTAATATAACACAAATATAGCTGGTACTTTATGCAATCTAATGATGTTTGCTACATACAATCATACTAACTTATCCAATGAGAAGTTTTTTTGGATCGATAGAAAATAAACTAATTTATTGAGTCGATCTACTATTAGCCAAATCATATTATGGCCAGCTGGTATTCGAGGTAAACAAACCACGAAGTTCATAGTTATATGCTCTCACATCCATTCAAGTATAGGTAAAGGCTATAGGGTTCCCACAGGTTTCTGGTACTCTGTCTTAACTTATTAACATATCAAACATTTAGCTGTAACTTTGGTTATATCCATTTTCATCATCGATCACCAATAACTCTCTTTGATGGTTCGATACATCTTAGTGCTGTTCGGATGTATAGTAATTATAAAACTATCAGCGTCCTTTAAGATAGCCTCTCTCATTGGGTACATAGTCGTGTCCCTTGAAGGTCAATATCCTATCCTAAGTGAAGTAGAAGTCACTCTCCTTACCATCTAAAACTCCTTGACAAGCCTTGACCAACTTACTATCTTGCATCTGTCCCTGCCTGATCTAGTCTACTAAGGTAAGCCTGACCAAAAAAATTATCACTAAGGCTCCAACTCCATTATTCCCCAGTGTTATTCTCATTTTTCTCAAATCCATCAACCAAGGCATGTAAGTGGTGGAAATATGAGCTAAGTTGGTAGAAGACTTCTTATTCAAGGAATCTGCTACTACATTTGCCTTTTTTATATGGTAATCAATGATTAGGTAATAATCCTTAATCAATTTCAACCACCTTCGTTGTCTCAGATTCAACTCCTTCTATATGAGTAAGTACTTGAGGCTCTTGTGATCAGGGAAAACCTAACACTGCTCTCTATATAAGTAATGCCTCAATATCTTCAATGTGAATACCAAGGTGGCTAGCTCTAAATTATAGATAGGGTAATTTTCTTCATGCTTCTTCAACTGGATGTATAAGGTATCACTTTCTTATTTTATATTAGCATACATTTGAGACCCTGCTTTGAGGCATCACTATAAATCATATACCCGTTCTCTGGCATAGAAAGTGTAATACCTGGTCCAAGTTTATCAATAATATTGTCCACTTTGACCCAATTATTGGGATCCATGGTTTTGTTCTTAGAAATGGGTTATCCTGATAACTTTCCAAGAGGTCACCCATCTTGGTATTGTTCTCCTCCAAGCATGCTTAACTGAGTAGTTCTTGGAGTTAAACCACCACTCATCCCAAAAGGCCTTGTTAACAACTTGGTTCCAACTCTACATATATAGCCCAGTAACTTTTTCTCCCATTCCGATGTGGAATTCAGTTCATTCCTGCCATCCTAGAAGCCTGCCAGAAGTCGTTCCTTGCTCAGGCTCCCTTGGCCCTGGCGCCACTTCCTGCCTTCATCAAACCGTGATGTTATAGAAAGTGTCAAGATCAGTGTTGAAGTGAGATAATTCTTCAGAGCTTTGAAACTTTATTTACACTTATCATCCCATTCAAACTTGACTTTTTTTCTTGTAAATCAAGTAAGTGGTGCAGCCAATAAGGAGAAACTCTCGATAAATCTCCTATAATATCCTGTTAGTCCTAAAAAACTATGAATCTCAGTGACATTCTTTGGCTATTCCCATTGTTCTATGGCTTCGATCTTTTTTTGGATCCATAAATATACTACTTAATATAACATGCCTAAAGAATTTTATCTCTCTAAGTCAAAACTCGCACTTAGAGAATATTGTATACAACTACCTTTTTCTCAAGGTCTGAAGGTCCTGAGATTCTAAACATGTTCTCTTTTACTTCTCGAATACACAAGTATGTCATCAATAAATATAATGACAAACTTGTCTAAATAAGGGTGAGAAACCCAATTCATCAGATCCATAAAAGTTGATGTGTGTTTGTTAATCCAAAAGATATGATCAAAAACTTATAATGACCATAATGAGTCCTAAATGATGTTTTATGGACATCCTCCCCTCTAATTCTGAGCTGGTGATATCCAGATCTCAAGTAAATCTTGGAAAACATGTATGCACCCTGCAACTAATCGAATAAATCATCAATTCTCGATAGTGGGTACTTATTCTTGATGGTTATCTGATTGAGCTGTCTATAATCAATGAACAACTCAATATACTATCTTTCTTTTCATAAATAACATTGGTGCATCTCATAGAGATATAATTGGCCGGATAAAACCATTTTCAACCAAGTTTTTCAACTAAGTTTGAATTCTTTCAATTTTGTAAGTGTTATTCGGTAAGGTAAAATCAAAATTAATACTATTCCTGACACTAGGTCAATACAAAACTCTAATTTTTTATCAAGTAGTAATCAATTTCTTCAAAAATATATCAAGGAATTCTCTAACTATTGGCACTTATTTTAGACTAACACTCAAAATTGATTTATCAATTATATGTGCCAAATATACATGACACCCCTTCGATAATAATCTTTTAGTCTCCATCACTAATATTATATAAGAAGAAAGGATACATATAAAAATGATTTCTGGCTCACCCGACCTACTAAAGGTTACTACCTTTCTAAAATAATCCATCAACGCATAATGCTGTGATATCCAATCCATTCCTAAAATGGCATCGAAATCCTGAATTCTCAATAAAATTAAATACAGTATCTCCTAGGATGATCTCAAACCATCTAAACATAATTTTTTTATAGTAATCTCTACATCAAGGATGTATGAATAACTAACTTTAGTTTCAAAGGTACCAAGTCTGTGTTAATGTGATGTGTAAATACTATACTAATGAATAACCTATTTGAATAAAGGTTAATTAGTATGTATGTTGGATAGTCAAAGATCATCATCATACCCATAATCATATCTAGATTTGTATAAGCCTGCTCTTAATTCATAAGAAATACTCGAGTCTGAACTTATGGCTGGTTCCTCTAATTATTCTGACAAGTGGGCACATTCCCTGAACTAGAACGGTGAACACTTGAAGATCGTAGTTAAGGCATAGGTTATTGTGAACTAGAAAACCCTGAACCCTGTACTGGCTAACTAGCCATCTGTTGTATCCTTAAACTAGGACATTTTTTTTTCATATGTCTAACTTGACCACGGTTATAACATACTATAAGTGCCCTGCAAGGTCCATCATGAAACTATCTGTAGTTTGGACATCGTCTTCAACTTGATATTTTTACTTGCACTTTCAAATCCTCAAAGTAGGAATACTAAATTGAGATGATCGTTGATCCCCAGGAGAGAATGACAAAGTAACTTTTGAACTCGTCACTTGACTATTGGATGATTCATTACTACAGCTCTTCCTTAATGGCTAACCCACTGAAATACTGAGATCTTTTCTTTTCTAAAATCCATCTCTTGATCTTCTTTCTCCAATCAATATTTTCGCTTAAAGAGTTAATTGCATTACCTCTTCATAACTCTACTTGCTGCCACTAACATTATATCCCTAATCTCTAGATTCAGCCCAGCCTCAAAAGCGCATAAAGCTTTCTCATTAACAAATTTTAGAACAAATTTTGTCAACTGCCTCAGCTAAATCTTATAATCTATCACTGTACTACTCATTTATTTTAAATTCACATATTTTTTCTTTTTTGATTGCTGTAAAAGTGGGTGAAATATTTCTCTTAGAATGCCCTTTTGAAAGTCTACCCAAGTAGGCTTAACACTCAGTCTTAATGACATATTTTATCACCAAGTAACAGCATTCTGCTCAAGCAACTTGGTAGTCACTCTCAACTTTTACTCATCTGATAAATCCATATCATCTATATTCTATTGTATAGTCTTTAACCATCTACTTGCTCTTAAAGTATCAATAGTCCCATAAAATGGGACACTTTTAAGTTGTCTCACTTTCTTGATCACTTGGATAATTTTTGTACTAACCGAGAACATTCAGCTTCAACTTTGGCTTAGGTAGGGTTTGGTTCCAAATTCTGAGGATGCATAAAAGCCATGAATGCTTTCCAAGTCTCCTATGACCAAGAAAAGTGAGCGTTACTATCAGGATTTTGCATCTACAGGAACCTACTCCTTATTAAAAGTAGAGGGTGGAGTATAAGATGAGACTTTATAATTATCTCAAATCACTACGTTCCTTTGAGGTTTATCCTTTTCCTTATCAGGTCGTAGGAGTATGTCTAAAAATATAAATAATATTCATCATATCAAATCAATAAATTATTACTCGACTAGACTTAACTATAATCCACTGAAAAATTTTCAAATAGACTTATCAAAGTCTGAAATCTCAAAAAAAATTAAAATCAATAGAAGTCAAAAACAAAAATCATAATCCACATAAAACCAAATGGTCTGATACCAATAAAATTGTTATGTCCTTACCCTAGGAAACGATCACATGTCAATCATCGCAAATCCCAAAAAAAGATCCTATTAATTAGAATACATTTCAAAGATATGTAAGGCATTAAAACCTATTATGAATCTATTTTGAAATATAAAACAAAATATTAATACTTTCCAAATATTTGTAAAACACCTGTATATCAATATCAATTCAAATTCATTATAATAAATGTTTACTTCAAATAATCCAATATAATCAGTACTCGATTGAATAAAATATATAGTTTTCAAATTTACTTAATATAAACATTCTCTTGAATTCAGTGGACCATACTGCTAAAAACAATGAATCGAGTACCTAAAAATATCTCTAAAATCTACTATCAGCTAATCTATACCTGCACATGACTGTACTAACCTGAAATAAAAAAGTGAGGGGTGAGTATTTATAAAATACTCAGTAAAAGAATAAGAAAAACAAACAAGCATATAAAATTTCTATTTGAAACCATATTACCAAATCTCAAAATTAGTTCATATCGCATAAATTAAGAAAGATAACTTGAAAGCCCAAAAATAAAGTAAAACCATAGCACTCAGGCCAAATCTATGAAAGCTGGCACTCAAAGCCAAATCAACAATAACAAAATGAAAACATTGACCTTCCCGCCTTAATCCACATTTTCATAATCATAACACGTGTGTATTTATGCACACTTCATCATCAATATCCATATCAAACAAGATAATCATAAACAATAAAATCAATTCATATCGACCTCTGACCATCATTATACAAACATATAAAACATGTCATCAAAATCAAAAGTTATATTTAGCCTCCGATCGCAAACACATAATGAAAATCATTACCTAAATCTTCTACAAAGAAGGAATTCTTTCTATCACCACACAATAATATCCAACGTTTTCTCAATATAATTACATAAAAGTATGTTTTTAAACAATATTTGAAGAAAGACAAAAAATAAAGAAACATTCACTTATCCTGAGGCAATAAAGTATTCTCTTGACATCCTCCTTCCAACGAGGATTCTTTAATCAAAGCTTCCGTGCCTATAAACAAACATCTATAAGGTTCAATAAATTTTTACACAATATACTCATGCTATATAATGGATAATGCACATGATTACAAGTCTAACCATTGTAATGATCTCTATTACTCAATTATTAGATAGATAATTCTTTCTCTCTCTTTCTCTCTCTATATAACCAATCTTCTGGCTATTCTCATTTTCACTCATTAATGAATCATTCTTAGTTTTCTCAATACTATGACACACTTAAACATCCTAATTTATCAATTTAATTAATAAATTAAATTATATCCAAAATCTAGGGTTTTTAAAATAGTAACCTGACTACCTTTTTTCCTTGATTTATACTAAAAAATAACTCGAATTAGAGAAATAAGTTGAGGGGTATACTTACCCAAGCTGGAAGGTATGCTTTAAACCCCTCTTTATATGATTTTAACTCTTAGCTACTGTTCACTCGTGACCCTTCTCTCTCGATTCCTCTAAAATTATCAAGCAAAACTCTGATTAAATAATACTCCCAAGTTTTGATGTTGATTTGCAAAAAAAATCCAAGTACCAATTGTAGTGATTAGTGTTGATTTGGGTGAGATATAGATGTCAAAAGTAAGAACGGAAAGAAGGGTTTCAAACAAGGGAGAAGAGAGAAAAATGAAGAAGAGGAATGTTGATTGCTCATGTATAATGGGTTGTGAAATAGCCAAAATATCCTCCAAAATCACGTCAAAAGTTTGACACGTCTTTAAGTATTTCTATTGAAAATAGTCTTCCAGATTCGTCACATATCAAAATATCACTACTTTCTCTCCAAGTATTGATACTTTCTATCAAAAGTTGGGTTCCATGTTCATCTTGCGTCCTAGAATATTGATACTTTCTTTCAAAAATGGTCTTTCAGATTCGTCACTTATCAAAGTATCGATACTTCCTTTCCAAGTATTGATACTTTTTGTCAAAAGTTGGATTTCAGGTTCGTCTTGCATCCTAGAGTATCGATATTTCTCTTCATATATCAATACTTTGCTTCACTCTCCATAGTGACACGTTTCAAGTATCGATAATTGTCCCTTCACTGTTCACTATAATTTTAAATATCAATAATTTCTTCTCAATATATCGATACTTAGGTTTTACTGTTTACTATGACTATAGAGTACCGATACTTTCTTCATCACATAGCTCCTTAAAGATAGTTTCAAATTATCACACCTTCTAATATATAATCTACATGTAATAACATATATATAGTTATATAAGGGAATTACTATAATGCCTATACCCTCAAGAAATAAAGCTCACACCAAATCTTTCATTTTTGATTTCAAATACTAGACTCATTTTCCATTTTTGTTTGGTCCACTGAAACTGATTTGTACTAAATGATTTATATATTTAAAATTTACTCGATCAAGTATATATTTAAGATGAATTTATTTGAGTACATATTTAAACTGATTATATTTACGTTGTATTTTAATTTTCCATCATAGATTGATGCTTTATAATATTTATGTTTACACTTATATTTGGTTTAACAATCGGAGATTGAATAATAATTTTGGACTATTTATATATTTGAGATTGAGAATTTTATTTACATTTTGATGAAATGTAAAATTATTATGTTAAATTTATTTTGTAATCAAATATAAAATTATTATGTTAAATTTGTTTTGTACTTAAGTTTTGAATACATATCCTTAAAGTATATTCTAATCAATAAGATACATATTTTGTATTCATGATAATTGTCTAGTGATCCAATTTTTTAAGCTTAGGACATGACAAATTAATGTTAAGTATCCCAAAAAATAATCAACAAATACTTGCAAGCATTGTCCATTCAAAATTAAACCATTACTCAATTGTTTCAATTTTAGTTTAACAAATGATTTAATATTTTCTATTTAAAATTAAACTGATTAGCCGAGACTCAATTGTTTTGGCTGATTACCAATCTCTATATTATATGTCAACACAAAAAGACAAAAATAAATTTCAAAAAGAATTTACGAAAACATTTTGTTGAAATTGAAGTAACTTCTGTAAAAGCTAGATTTTAACTTTGTCACATTTTTAATATTTAATATTTGCATAATCAAGCTTGTTTTCCATGTAGAGTTTTCATTCTTATTTCATATAAATTTTCATTCAATTTAAAGCTTAAACTTGAAAAACCCAAAAAACTAAATTAAGTGCCTTAACATTTTCATTCAACATTTAATAGGTTGAGTTTTTCATATATATGTATATATAATGAAATAGTATGGTAGTATAAATAACAACATAAACAATATATAGCGTGGTACCTCCTTTGACAGAACGACGAGAACACTCACAGAAACTGTTAGTGTTTATCCATAGAAACCATTTGTATTATCGATTTCAGGGCTTATTCTCTTGTATAAACCTTTTATATTTATTAATAAAAGAAGTGGTTCTTTATTTACATACGTTTACTTCTTCTTTTATTTTTCATGCAAATAAATGAAGAATGTATGTAAATTATCTAGATAATTTTATTTAATTATTAAATAAATTATCAAATTATTTTTACGTATGTGGTGTTGATTGGGCAACCATATCACACAGTAGGTAGACCAGATGTCGCCTAATGATATTATATATTAATATATATAGGCTGATAATATGTGTATTATCATAAGGGCATTATTGTATATTTATAGTTGATGAATTATTTATCAAAAAGGATTAAATATCAATGAATCACATAGTATGCATGTAGTTAATGATTTTCGATAGATTATAATAGTGTGCGATATAATCCTTTAACCTGAGATGTCTGGAATCGGACTCTGTATGGATGGGTATAATTCATATGGTATATACTTGCAGGACTAATCACGTATTGTACAAGAAGTCAGTTTAAGTGTGCTTTGTTCATATAGGTGTTCGATTGATAATCAAGATGGGATCCGTTGGCTTGACATATTGGGCTGAGAATTTTTATTGTCTCAATCCGAGTCAAGTTCCTAATCAAATATCGATAAGATATCAAGATAATAAGTCAATGGCTATTGTAAAATATTGACATTTGATCGACGATTCGAAGTGATATTGATATTGACAGTCTATGAACCCTTATCTCGATCAAGATATAATGACGAAAGGATATTACTCACACGTTACATGCAATCAAGGAAAGATTTGATGAAGATACTTCTTTATCGTGACTTAAGGACTATGGTGCATTGCTAGATACTAACTATAGTCGATGAACAACCGAAATATTCGGAGTTGAAATGTTCTGTATATATTCACGAGTGAGTCACGGTGAGCTTTTATGATCCATCAAGATCCTCTAACGTTTCTTCACATGAGAGAGAGATTAAAATATTATCGAAAGAGGGCTAGTACTCTTATAATAATATAGAAATAGATCAAAACCGATATGTATAATAGTTATACGTATTAATGATTTTTTAAAGTATTAAAGAGATAATATACTGATATCATAAGTTATTTAATGTAAATACCTTGTCAAATTTGATAATAATTATTATCAAATATGTTAAAATATGATTTTAAGATAAAATAAAGACAAATAAATGAAATAGTTTTATTTCGTATAAAATAACTATTTTATATCTAATGTGATACATGTGTGTAATTTATTGTAAATTACATATTTAAATTTGATAATTGTGATTATCAAATATATTAAAATATAATTTTAATATAAAATAATAAAATCTAAATTAAATTGTTTAATTTAGATAAAAAAGATCATTTTACCCTTATATGTATATTTGGCCAAGGGTATTATGATAATTATACTATATTTATGAAATTTGCTCACATCTATCATATTAATTAAGTTTTTAATTAATGTGGCCAATATCTAATTAATTTACTTGTTAAATAATTAGATAAACGTGTCTTGATATTAATGGTTAATATTAATCCACTTGTTAATATATTATTTATTAATTTTAATATTTGATCAAATATATACAAAATCAAGTTTGACTTGATTGCATCCATATAAAATGATTTTGAGTGTATCACATTATTTTTAATTATTATATTATATTTATATAATAAAAATGAATTAAAATAATTGAAAATGAAAAATAAAAAATATATAAACCATTCATTTTTTATTTATTTGACAAGAAATTAAACAAAAATGAGGTCTCTCTCTTCTAGCATGTTTTCTTCTAGCATGTTTCGGTGCAAAGTGAAGAGAGCATAAAATTTTGTGTTTTGTCTTTATCACATCTTCAAGCCCTCATCTAATCTTCCAAAAGCCATAAGATAATTCTTTTTAATTTCTATTGTTTTCTAATCTTCCAAAAGGCATAAGGTAATTCTTTTTAATTTTTATTGTTAATTAGCCTAGGGTTTTTAAATTGAAAACTTACAATTGATCCTGCAGTAACAACTTTAACATGCGACTTAATTAAATAACATACACTATAAGATCCCTGTACTAGGACTAGGATTATCACCATGTTCATCCAACCCCAACGGATCAGTAATCAGCAGCGGCCAGCCATTCAGCCAACCAGCAGCATTCCAGACTCTTTGAAAGATTTGAAGGAAAAAACAAGATGGAGAAATAGATAAAGGGTAACAAGTACAACCACTCCAAGATGATCCCGATCGTTTATTTTCATGCATCAGAGGAAAGTTGACAACATTTGATTGAATCACTTTTACTTTACTAACTGAGGGATGGGCGAAGATGATGAACCATTAGCAACTGTATGACCAATGGCAGTAGCAGATGGAGAATTTGTATGCTGGTTTCTCTGAGATTTTCCTGGCCTTTTGGTATCAGATTTTGACCCTGGATGTTTCCGTACCTTTACTCCTCGTATTAACTGTGAAATCGATTCATATTTTCTAAGCAATTCTATGCACAATAAATGAAGAGAATTGAAAATGATCGCGAAGACTGTTCTTACGTATTTTCCACATTTAATGTCGGAGTATATGACTATGAAATCTCCTTCTTGAAGTTCATTTGCTTTCACAAAATCTCCTGAAGATGGAATGAGAAATATGAATGAGGTAAATATTTCACAAATTTTTTCATAATATAAGTAGAATATTCACCTGTGTTTTCAAGGAGGTACATCCTGCTTTTGTTGTTTGGCCAGAATCTGAAACTCCAAGAGGTAAAAAGATCCAAAAAAATATTGATTTAGAAATGATATGCTTGCCGTGCTATCAATTGATGAAGAAATTACAAAATGAGTTGCAACTGGCAAGGTAAACTTGAGAATACCTATACCGCATGTTCCAAACGCGAGCAGTTCCGATGTCTTCCATGGCAATAGAAATTCCATCTCTCGCTTCAAGCTCTGGGAGATGGGTTTCTGCTTCTTTCTGTTTAAAAAAAGAAACATTACACGTTAATCAATCAAAATAAAACAAATCATTTGACCCTTTGAAGAAGAGAAAATGATAAATAAATTGTAATTTTCCGAACTTTATTTTAAGAATTAGTACAATGATAATCAAACAGAAATAAAGAGCGCATACTTTTGGCAGCACGATTCTTCCAAGATTACCAACATCGCTCTGCTTCAACACTTTTTGCAAAAGAAACCTCAGGTTCTTCTCAGGTTTCCATCCCTAATAACACAAAACCACACATTCTTTTATTTTTGGTTTTTGGATAAAAGCAAGATATATTTTTGAACAAATTAATATTTTCATGTATTTATAGATAACTTTTCCTAATCATACAATCATCCATTATCACCGAAGGCAAATCTAGGCCGTTATTATCCCAAAGAAAGATAGCGACAGACAGAATAATCCACCTGTCCTCTATCTGATGCACCCTGCCGCTGGTAATTCTGTGCTTGCACTGGAAGTCGATCTACAGGCAACATGGGTGTCGGAGAGGCTGCACCGCCAGCTGAAGATGGCCAGAAGACCCAGTTTCCATGGTTGGCCTGTGCTGGAGGGTCGTTGCAACTATCACCGCTAAACCTTACATGTTGGTCAACACTTTGATTCTGAAGCTGGTTTTGATGGTTATTATGGTGATGATGTTGATGATGCCTAGGGTGTGATTGTAGCCTTCTTTGCCTAGCCATCCTTTTCTTTCTAGCTTCCTTAGTGGCAGAGGAACCCAACCTCATTAACCTATGTTCTCCATGCCCATGACCTTGCGGATACAGAAAATGATTACCATATCCTGTAAAGGCCCGCGAGTGGGGCGTTGCAGGGTGGAGATTGTTATCCAGAAATAAGTTATAATGAGAGCCTAGAGCAAACTGAGAAGCTGGCCACGATGGAGCAGACTCAAGCATGTGATATTCAGTCTGCGGTGCATAGCAGTGACCAGTGATATTAGATGCTCCATTCGCAAACGATTCACCCATGTACCCTACAACTGGTGGAAAACTTGGTACCACGGTTGTTGGACCAGGAATGTAAGATTGTTGCCCAATCCATGGCGACTGGGCAAAACAATGACTCGTTTCTGGCTGTATAGGATTAGGGGTAGGGTTTTGGAAAAGATCTTGATATTGTTGGCAGGGAAGATTTGTGGTTAATTCGCTTATATGTCTTCTTTGAAGATGATTAGTTTGCACCCATTCAAGAACTAGTTTCAACAGTTGCTTCATGGCCTCTTTTCCCCCACCCAAACGCCTAGCAGCATACTCTATAGTAGCTTTCTTTAGTTTGACACTCCTTAAGTCTTCAGCCGAAACGGTCTCCTTGTTTGTCTTCAGCCACTCCAAGAACACCGTGGCTAAATCCTCTGAAGCTCCCTCTTCATGACTACCTCCATTATTGCTGTGAATCACTAACTCATGTTTTTGTTGTTGATGTTCATTTTGTTGTTGCTGTTGTTGAAACGCTTCCAAAGGCGGTTCATCTTGGTGAAATATCGAAGAAGGATCAAATAAATCATTGCTATCAAGCAGATCCATGAACCTGAAATTCTCCATCACATCCATGCAATCAACACCGTTAATACCATCAGCTTGTTGACTGATCTCCATGGAAGCAGTAGAAGACAAAGCTAGTGTTGTTGCATCTATTGATCTGTCTTGATGATCATCATGATGCTTCTTTTTGTCTACATCTTCTTCTGCATCTGACCTCAAAACAGCCCAAGAGGCTGCAGAAGAAGATGAAGAAGCTGAAGATGACGACGCCGACCTGGCAATCGCCTTCACTGGTGCCGGAGTTGACGAAGAAGAAGAAGATGAAGACATGCAAGGAAAATCAGGAAGAGGAGGGAAGTCGGCATACAATATTGAAGCATCATCTACATCAAGTAGATCATCTTGCGGTCTCTCGAGCCAGATCTCCCTATCTATAGTACCCATAACTTGTTCTCCAGCCATTGCTTGAAAGCCAGTCTGATTTGTTTCACTTTTAACCCTTGCATGTAGATCTTCATCATGCAGCTGCAAATTCTTCATTTCAAGTTTTTCACGAAAGAAAAATAAAATAACATTCTGCTAAGTTTGAAACGAGGTCCCGTGGTTACCAAATAGATTTTGAGCAAAATACAGAAAGTGAAGAGAAAATAATGAGTGAAACTAGAGGAATAGGGTTTTCTTTTGTGTACGGATAAGTGCTAGTGCAAATGGGAAGATTGTGTCTGGTTAAGGAAGCAAGAGAGAAAGAAACCCGCTTTGGCTATCAAATCCTCAACAGAGAAGCAACATAAAGCACCTGAATTTATCAACATTAAACAGTAACTCACCAAAAAATTGAAAAACTAACACAATTAAATCTTCCAATAATTATCTGCAGATCCTGAAGTACAAAGAAAATCTCTCAATTCAGGGAAAGCCGAATTCACTTGAGATGACCATTTAGAGAAGACAACCACATGCTATAAAACTCTAAAAAGTTTAGCCCCCATGTGTATTATGGTTTTTTCTGGGAAGTTTCATTGTCTAGCTTTCCTTTTTTCGGATAAGTTCAAGTAAGTTTTTTGGGGTTTTCTACAGTTACAATTAACTTCGAGAGAGAAAGAGAGAGACTAAAGCAGTTAGAGAAAGAAAGATGGGTTAGTTTGAGAGAGAGAAAGAGGAAGAGAAGACGGACTATAAGAAACAACAAAAGAAAAACAAAAACAAAAGCTCGTGCCGCTACTTTCGCAGCCTGACTCCGGATTTTGTGCCATCAGCCATACGTTCTCTCCTGAGTGGTGCCAACCAGCGGTGCCTCAGCCTTCCAGGATGAATAGATACCAGCATTCAAAAGACATTAATTAAGGTAATAACACTAATAATTGCAAAATCTGCAATGGTTTGAGGTTAATTAATTGCTCTACATATCATGCATAATGATTTACATATCGCTAAGCCATTCCTTTTGCATCCAGCCATGGATTCCCTTAATAATGATTTTCATAGGCAGTTTGGCAAGGATAGCAAGCTTAGTTGCAAACTGGTTTTAAAATTTAAATTTTTATACTTTTTGTTGAGGTGTAAATTTGAATATGATTATTACGTTAATGGATCTACATGAGAGGGGGTGGTTGGCTGGATCCTCCCTTGCATAACTTTACTTCAAAATCTTTGTAAGACAATAACACTCTAGGAGTTATGCTGGATGGGATTCCCAGTAAACAAACTCTCATGCCTAAGTCACCGATGGTGAGGAAATGTATGGTGAACTCCGATGAGCAAACCAAGATTGAATGCAAGAAAAAAAGGTTTTTTTATCCATTGTTAAGATAAGGAAACGAGAGAGAAGTGACAAGAGAACTGCGTAGAGAGATGAAATCTCAAGATCTCTCCAAAACTTGAAAGTGATGAATATGAAGAAATCTTTTCTCCTTTTCTTCGCCCCTTCTTTGATGGAGAACCCTCCTTTATATAGTGCCCTGGTGATGTGACTAGGTATCAGAGAATAGGAATGATGGGACTTTAGTGTCTTTGGGTAATGTGTGACCGCCTTTCATTAATGCTGTAGCTGACATTCCTATCATTTATAGGTATGTTACTGTCACATCGTCTGAAGATGGATGATCGACGGGACAGGTAACTCCTAAGGCAGGAGGACATCTACTCCCATCATTGAGTTTACCATATCAGCGATCATTCCCATTTTTGGTCGTGAGGGCGTCTGATTGAGGGGGTTTTAACTGAGGGTTGCATTCATGTTGGTGAAGAGGGGACGCCTTGAGAGGGCCCGGTGGCTGGGAGACCAATTTTGCATTTTCGTGTGACATGATTGGGCTTATCCTGAGGCGACATAGACCTCCTGAAGCATTCGGCTACTGGTACTTGAGAGCTGTGACAAATTTTTGAGAAGTCAATTTCCCAGGACCTAATACGGTTTTGCCTGAGAGGATAATTACTCAAAACCTAAGACGAAATTCCTTGAAAGGCTAATTTCTGAGAACTTGAGGCGGAATCTCCTGAGGGACTGACTCTCGGGAACTTGAGACGGGATTTCTTAAGAGGCTGACTCATTGGGATATAAAGCCGGGTACACCTGGGGGGATAAAACGCTTGGGGTAAGAGTGCCACATCCTTTACTGACGAGATCCCACGTGTCACTCACATATTTTTTCAACAGATAGTCACTCAGTTTCTAGTGTAAAACTTGTAAAGCGCACACTAAAAACTCCTATCCGATCCATGCTATGGAGGGGAGAACTTCTTGAGACCTGAGGTAAATTTTGTCTGTGAAGAAAATACTGGCTGAGATGCTTGAAGTTCCCAGGACATTATCTTGCTATGAAAAACCCTACTTGACGGAGCCATTGGATATCTAGTGATGCTTCTGAAGATTCTATGGCCTATTGCATGCTTGAATGTAAGTTTTTCATGGCAAAAACCCTAGGTAAAATCTATGAAAACCAATGGAAATCAAAGATGCTAACCTTAGGGCTTTTGATGCTTTACTTGTGTGCTTTCTTTTGGTGATGAAGAAAAGACTCAAATGGCTTGAATCCTCTTCACTTTACACCATCCTCTTCTTCTTCCCAAGCTTGGCCGAAATTTAGAGAGAGAGAAATGGAAAATATGTATTTTCCTTGCCAAAATAATTAAAAATGAAAATATTTATAATTTTCATTTTATTTTCCATTTATTTTATTTGGTATTTATCTAATAAATATAATAAATAAATG
>JAVXUL010145800.1:0-14489 GCA_035590515.1 Trichilia minutiflora
ATATGAATTTTGTTACTTGTTATTTATTTTGGCATTATCAAAAACAATATAAATTATCCATTTAATCATCAAAAATACATCAAAGCTATCAAAGATATGTAGAAGACTTCTTAAATAAGTGAACTAAATAAGACAACACTAAATAACGTAATCAACTCCTACTAAATAAGAGGTATACTTATGGTGTACATAAAGCAATATATGTACACATTGGCTAAACCAAGAGGTGTACATATACACCTTTCTAATATCTCCTTCAAGTTGAAGCATGAAGATCTCGAATGCCGAACTTGTGAAACTACCTAAAATAGTCAATGATTTATCGTTAGATTGTACTAATATATGATGTAATCCTTTGACCTGAGATATCTGAATTAGCCTTTATATAGATGCGTATAGTTTATACGGTGTATAAGTATAGGGTTAGTCATGCCTTATATAAGAAGTCTGTTTGGTTATACGTTGTTTATAGAAGAGTTTGGTTTATGATCAAGATGAGATCTGTTGGCTCGTACAATAGGATTGTGAGTACACGCTGATTCTATCCTAGTTTGATTTCTAAATGAATGTTAGTAGATGTTTAAAATAAAGTCTCTGGCCAGAGTTAAATAAAAGCCATATGAAATAGTTCACGGTGGCGTGTTCAGAACATATTGATTGATAATTCATAAAAAAAAAAATCAAATTGAGGGTATTGACATGCCATGAATCCTAATTTGATTAGGATATGATAACAAAAGAATGTTACCCACATGTTGTCACACCCCGATCTGTGGGGCCCACCTGTGACAGACGCCACAGACCTCTAGGGTGTACTCAATCACACAGAATACCCCTATAGGCCTGTAAGGCATTCATAAAATCCTGTTCTCAAAAGCACTTCCAAAAATCAAATCATCTCAACACCCAAACTCCAAGTAGATAAAAACAAGCCACAACATTTCAAAGTATACATATGTGTGCACAAATATATAAAACATTCATCCTTAAGTAATTCATGGGGATCAACCAGTCCCAAAAGTATTTAAATATTTATTACAAATCAGTTTATCAATTTCACAAAATCTCATAAAGGAACACAAATCAAAGCTGACACCAGTGAACTACGATTCCGAGTGAGTCGAGAGAAGTATACCTGAGTCTTCACTCTAAAAGCAATCACCACCACCAGAGTCGGTCCTAAAGCTCGCCCTGAAACTGAGATGTGAGGGGGTGAGTATACAGAAATATACTCAGTGAGTGAACGGAACAAAACACACAACAAAACATTCTACATACAACAGAAAATCTTATCTTTTCCAAAACCATTTCATAAAATCATTGGGCTGACTCCGTACCGGTAACTACCCTGGCCAAGGGCGTACTGGGTCCATCAGTGGGTTTTGTATGCACGAAAACATGCTATTTCAAAAAAACAGGTTTAAAATGCAATGATTATAAAATATGCAATTTTATTTGAAAAGATGCCCACCACTGACGTTTGCCTCGAGCCATCACGGGGTGACATCCGTGAATAGCCCGACGAGACTCATAGGTGGACAAATCTCAACACCATCATAATAGCAGTCCACCTACACAGCCTCCACTCACCTAGGTGGCCTCCTCCCTGGCCCACACTAGGCTACAAACATAATAATCACCTGGGGGTCCAAACTCCCGTGAACCCTCTCCAGGTTATAATCCCTGTAGCTACAGTAAACCGGCACTCATGGCCGTTATCACCAATGCATAACACAGGCCAACATGGCCATCATCATATAAAAACGTAACCAGGCCAATATGGCCGTCAATCACAATCAAAATCATAATCCGGTATAAAAGTCATTTCATCAACAAATAAATACAACTGGCTCGAAGGCCATCATTCAAGATATAAAAACATGGCCCAAAGGCCAACTCATTCTCATAAACATAAATAGGATTCAAAACATGTAATTCATAAAATATTTCATAAAAACTTATTCTAGCACAAACAAGGGGCCCTCCCGGCCACCACACAACAAAATCCATCGTCTCCATCACAAAACATATTTCTAATTTCTTAGAACTTTAAAACATAAGTTTTTCATAAAATATCTGACATTTATACAAAACAGTAAAACATAAAAGGTCCACTCACAACTTAGGGAGGGTATACACTCCCTAGTTCTCCTCGTTCCTCGGTGACTCACGCGGATACCTCGATCTCGAACCGTCGCCTAATCACAAGTATAACATTTCCGTTAATATACGCTCTAGATATGTAAATGAGTTCGAATACATGAAATGGATGCTCATACAACTCTCGCAACTCTCTTTCTCCCTCTCTCTCTATCCTTTCTCTCTCTAACTTACTGTTTTCTTATGAACCTCGCTCTAAACGTATATTTCTCATCAATTTCAACATCAAAAGCTAGCCAAGTCCTCAAATGTACCAACACATACGATAAACTAGAAAACCCCCAAATTCTAGGGTTTCGTGAACAGTGACCCGATGACTATTTCTTTGATCTACGCAAAATGGTAGCTTAATCGAGCGAAATAAATGGAGAAACAAGCTTACCTAGACTCGTAGGCAAGCTTAGAGCCCCGATTGATTCGAATCCCTCTTTTGGCAACTGTTTACCGTCACTTTATCCTCGTGATTCCTCGTGAACCGTCGCGTAAATCTTCGATCAAAGGGTATATTTGGGTTCTGGTGTTGATTCTCAGTTCATAGGAACTGGAACCACAGAATTTGGTGGAGAAACAGAGAAGATCAGTTATTGGTGTGTGTGAGAGAGAATGGGTTGCTGTTTCTGGTAGAGAGAGAGGCTAAGAAATCGAATTGAGGAAGATGACCGACCTTCGTGCATTTATGCTGTGAAATCCCCCAAAGGTGTCGATACGTTTCAACAACGTATCGATACCTTGAGATTTTTCCTGAAACGTGTCGATACGTTGCCCCAACGTATCGATACCTTTCGTCGCAAGCGGTTTCAATCTTCGTCACCAATGTATCGATACCTTTAGCCAACGTTTCGATACGTTGGGCACTGTTCACTATTCATCCTGCCTCAAGGTGTCGATACCTTGGTCCCAACATCAAACGTATCGATACCTTTCCCAAAGGTGTCGATACCTTTGGCTGCTACAGTAAACGTATCGACACCTTTCCCAAAGGTGTCGATACCTTTGGCCAAAATCCTCAACGTATCGATATGTTTTCCCAACGTATCGATACCTTACTTCTGATCCTCCTTCTGAGGACTACAACTTCAATTGGCCATAACTTTTAGCTCAGATATCCGCTCGAAACCCATAATATATCAATGCGAAGATCTCTCCGAGCTCTACAAAAAAGATAGGAACTTTTTCTCAATTAGAGATGATTTCATGATCAAAAATTCAGATCTTTCTCACAAACTTAAATACTCTCAAAAATAAACGAACGAACTACCGATATGCATGATGAATGCAAAATCATAAACAGTAAATACGGTGAAGTTACAATTATACCCTTAAAGTACAATCACGGGTGTGATATAGTAAGCACACTAGTTGCCATCTAATAATATCACATGATGATATATGTAGGTTAATAATATGGGTATTGTCATAAGCGTATTAGTATGGATTTATAGTTTATAAACTATTTATCGAATTAGACTATCTATGGGCAAATAACATGGTATGTATGTAGTCAATGATTTATCAATAGATTACAATAGTGTGCGATGTAATCCTTAAACTTGAGATATTTAGAATCGAATTCTGTATGGATGGGTATATTTCATATAGTGTATACGTGCTAGGGCTAATCACGCCTTGTATAAGAAGTCAATTTGGGTATTCTTTGTTCATATAAGTGTTCAGTTGACAATCAAGATTGGATCCGTTAACTCGATCCTATAGATTAAGAGTTTTTGTTGACTCTCTTGGAGTTGAGTTCCTAAATGAATATCGATATAATGTGTAGATTTTAAGTCTATGGCCATAACAATCATGACATATGATCGACAATTCGTATAGATATCGAGATTAGGGTTTTGACATTCCATGCACCTTTACTCGATCAGGATATGACAACGGAGGGATATTACTCACATATTATGTGCAATCAATGGAGGTTTGATGAAGACAATTCTTAATCATGACTTAAGAACTATGGCACGTAGCTAGACACTAACCATGGTCATTGGGTATCGAAATGTTCGAGATCGAAGTGTTCGACATTAACTCAAGGCTGAGTCACGGTGAACCTTCAAAGTCTACCCAATTCTTTGAGAATTCCCATAAAAGAGGAGAAGATAAAATGTTATCGAGATATGACTAGCAACCTCATAATAACTTGAAATATCGAAATAAATACTTATAATCATTATATGTATTTATTATTCTTTAAAGTATTAAAGAATTGATATGTTGATATCATATAATAATTTAATATAAATTACATGACCCAAAATGATAATTTGGATTATCAAACATGTTAGAATGTGGTTTTAAAGTAAAATGGTGAAAAGTATATTAAATTATTAATTTAGTACAAAATAATTATTTTGCCCCTATGTGATACAAATGTGTAATTTATTGTAAATTACATATTCAAATTTGGTAATTATGATTATCAAATATATTAAAATATAATTTTAATAGAAAATGATAAATTTCAAATTAGTGTTTAATTTGAAAAAAATTACTATTTTACCCTTATGTATAATGTTGACCAAGGGTATTATGATAAACATACCATAATTTTAGATTTATGAAAATTTAATATATTTATTAATATGTCTAATTATCAAATTCTTTAATGGTTGGAGAATTTGACAAGTGTTAGAATTTATATAGATAAGATTATGACACTTGGCATATTAATATTAATATATAAATGTTATATATTTATTAATTAATTTTTAATTAATTAATCTTTATCAAAGGTTTATATGCAAGGTTGACTTGAGCCTATCCATGGAAATTGAGATGGGTTGTATCACATCATTTGTCCATTATTATATATATTTATTTGGATAAATATTATATTTTTTTAAAATGGGAAAAGGAATGAAAAATATACAATTTGGGTCTTCTCTTCTTCTCCAACGTGAAGGCAGCCATAGGAGCTTCTTAGGGTGGGTTTCAAGTGTTGAGATCTCATACTTGTGAGCTTGGTCTTCATCAAAAAGTTGACTTAGCAAGGTAAGCACCTTAAGGACTCAATTGGCACCCTTTATTTGTCATTGAATTGCATAGTTTTAGGGTTTATTTCTTATAAAGAAAACTTGCTTTTATGCATACTTTAGGCCATTAGAAACCAACAGATATAAATTATGATATTGAGGTGTATAAGGAGGAGGTGTATAAGGAGGAGTTAATTGAGAAATTATATCGTTAATCTTAAGAAAATCTGAAAACTTAATATTTAAGTATTCTCCACCATAATTAGATGGTAGAATTTTAATATTCTTTCATGTTTATTTCTTTCCTTTTATTTTGAATTCTTTGAACTTTTCAATTGATTCAGATTTGTACTTCAATAAGTATATATAATTATATCATGAACTATCGTCAATAAAAGTTATGATAAGAAACCTCCTCTAGCTATTTTAGTAAATACGTTACACATATCTATTTGGATCAATTGAAGAATTTTATTAGCTCTTTTCTCTTGACTAGTAAAGGGTAATTTGGTTATCTTACCTTGAAGATAGGATTCACAAGCTAGATAAAGTTTAGAACCTAATGAATCTATGAATTCATCACTATCCATCTTTTTAATCATTTTCTTTTCAATGTGATCTAATCTATAACACCATATAAGTCTCAAATTAATTTTATTTTTAGATATTTTTTTATTAATAATATTAGTCATGTTAATTTCATTTGCTTTGAAAATATATAAACCATTTACATTCAGATCAGTGCTAATTAATTTATTTCTTAAATAAATACAATATTTATATTCATCAAAAGTAAAAGTGCAACCAAACTTACACAATTGATTAACAGACAAAATATTTTTGTTAGATGTGTTAAAATTTATAATTTTGTACAATACAAAAACATGGCCTAAAGGTAAAACCAGTCTATAAGTTCTTGAATAAGTGGCAGTAACAATAACTTTATCTGTCATCTTCAAAGTTACTGTACCATTTTGGAGTAACTGTTTACTCTAAAGGTCTTGTAATGACATACAAATATGTGAGGTGGCAATTGAATCTATAATCTAGAATTTTAAATCTGAAATAACATTTAATTCAATTTCAATAAGATGACAAGAAAATATATTTTGAATTTTCTTCAATCTTAAGCTCTTTAGGTATGTAGAACAATTCCTCCTCAAATGACCAAGCTTTTTACAAAAATGATACCCATCTTTAGCCTTACTCTTAGTAGTAGTCTTGGCTTTACCTTTATCCTTTTTCTTTTTCTTTGAAATACTTCTTTAAGTTCATTCCTGGAGATTTTCTTGTCCTTAATCTTTAATGCCTTACTAAAGAGGTTGTGGCAAGAACAAATTCATTTCCTTTCCTTTTAGAAGTTCTTTTGTCAAAAATTTCTTTTAATAACTTTGGGAGAGTATGTTCTTGCTTTGTCAAATTATAAATAGTCAAAAACTATTCAAAGCTTGCAAGGAAAGACTGAAGGATTAAATTAGTCTTTAGAGCATGATCCATAAAAAACCCTAAGGCTTCAAGTTACCCTATAAGGTTTTTCATCTTTAGAAGATGTAGTCTTGGAAGCACTCTCTCATTGAGCCTCAATTGCAATAGAGCAATTAACAATTCAACTCTCCTGGCTTTAGAACTCTCCCCAAACAACTCTACTAAAGAGAGAGAAATTTTTGAGGCATCTGTCATGTCCTCATATTGGGCCTATAAGTTATCACTTATAGATGCCAATATATAAGATCTTAATTTAGGATTATCATTCTTTCATTTTTTGAAGGTCTCTGACTCTTCTCTAATGAAGCTTTATAAGAAAGTGTTATAGGCATTAGCCCCTCAAAAACATAGCCAAACTTTTTAGAATCCAAAACTATTATGAGATTTTCATACCAAACCTTAAAATTAGGTCTAGTAAGTCTTGACTGTATCACGTGATTGAGTTTTTATTTGTAATTTAATCTATAGAGAGAAAAATACATCATTATATATTTGTGTAAATTTCAAACTATTCAATTTTAGACTTTAAACTAAATAGCATTTTCACTGATTATTCAAATTTTGTTAAGTTTTTTTGAATTATATTTTACTTATTTTTGAATAATTATATGTTATTATTATTATTGTATTGTGTTTTTGTGATGTAGGTGTGATTTTTCAAGAAAATACCAAGTGTGCAAATAAATGCCATTTTATATAGGTTTCGAAGAATGACTATAACTTAAAATAAAGTTATTAGAATTTAATGATTTAAGATGATTTAAAAAGCCTACTTTAAGGCTAAAACTTTCATGAAGAGGTCAAATGCAATTAAAGAAATTAAAGCATCAAAATTGGGCGATCATAAAGTAGACGGCATGAGCTAAACAAGGAAGTTGGCACTGTAGCTAGCATTTTTGATGCTATAGCTCCAATAGCAACCAAAAATATGCAGCAGAGATAGAAAGCTTGGTGTTATAGTGCTAGATCAACCTAAAAGTAGGATTTCTATGCATTTTTATTTGACTTTTCCTTTTAATATGTGGTTTTGGACATTATAAAAAAGAGGGTTTTCTCTTGGTTTTAAAGGATGAAAAAAAGCATAGAAGAGGTTAAAAAAGCACACAAGAGTCTAGGAAATAACACCTAATAAAAGTGGATTGCAGCAAGAAAACAAGATGAATCAAGAACTTGGACGAAAAATTTCAGAATTTTGCTTTCTATCTCTTGTAGTTTCTTTGATTCATTATTGTAAACCATGAGCTTGATCATTTATCTTGTTGATTTAATCCAAACCATGTTAGGCTAACTTTATTTGCTAGAGAATTGATGTACTCTTAAGTTTGATGATGTTTGAATGCTAGTTTGTGATTATTTATGATTAATTGAATTGTTGTTTATATGATTATCCAATTGTTAATGCTTTAATTGTATGTGGCCATGAATTGATGATCTAAATTCTGAATTTTTCCACTTAGAAAAGTGAGTTTAGAGTGGTTAGTGTATAATACAACTAGATTATTTGATTAGTTGGAAATTGGTTGATAGTTTGAAAACCACAAGGATTAAAGTATGTTAATATATTTTTAGGTATAATTTGTAATAGGAATATTCGAGTTACACTTAGAAATAGATTCAACTTGCCTGGGGAGAAGGAGTTGAATGCTTAAAATCCATTTTATAAACTCAATTCAATTCTTAGGTTCAACTAGTATTTAAATGGATTTCAACTTAGATGAAGTCAATTCTTTAGGCTGGTGTTTATTGAATTTTCAATTGGTTGAGTTCTATTTTTTATTTCATTTTAGTTTATTGTTATCTTAATCACTAGTTAGAGTAGTTTAATCCTTTTAAATTATTTTCTTGATAAAATTTAGTATTAATTTCTTTGTAAGTATCGATAAGAGTAACTTATTCCCTGAGGATACGATACCTTACTTACCTTGGGATTATAACTTAACACCATATACTTGCGGGTTAAATTTGCACATTAGTTTTAGAGTGAACAAGTTTTTGGCATATTGTTGGAGAGTATTATTTGATTTCTATTGATACTATTGTCAAACTAACTCTAGTCTTAATCTAGAATTTTGTTTTCTTTCCTTTACTTTTATATTGTTTTCCTAGTGTTGTGGATTTTATTTTAGTATGTATGCACCAGGTTTATAATAGTTAGTTTATAGAGTATGACCCAAAAATAGAGAGAACCTTGAGTATAATTAGAGTAGATCATAAAGGAGAAGAGAACACTATAATATAGGATAATGAAGATTGTAGAACTATTCGAGACTCCTTTCGACTAATAGTGAACAATAACTATTCTAGTATTGCTCACTATACAATCAATACCAGCAACTTAGAGTTGAAACTGATGTGAATTAGTTTGGTATAGCAAAACCAATTTAGAGATTTACCAATCAAAGATCTTAACATTCACTTAAGGATATTTCTAGAGATGTGTGATAATGTAAAGATGAATGAAGTACCTAAAGATGCCACCAGACACTGTCTTTTTTCATTCTTATTACGGGATAAAGCACAAGACTGGTTACAAACAATACCGCACAAAACATTAATACATGGGCTGAAATGATTGAGGCATTTTTAACTAAGATTTCTTCACCATCGAAGATAACCATATTACAAACAAAAATTGAGACTTTCAAGCAACAAGAGTTGGAGTCATTGTATGAGGTGTCAAAGAGATTTAAAGACCTTCTTCAAAGATGCCCACAGTATGGATAGCAAAAGTGGCTTTAAGTATAACTTTTCTATAATAATTAGAATCGCACACTTCTAGATGCAGCAGCAAGTGGAGCTCTTATGTCCAAAACTTTTTGAAAAACATTTGATTTGATAGAGGATATGGCCTTCAATAGCTATCAGTGGCTAAGCGATAGAATCTCAGACAAAAGAGTAGTAGGGGTGTCCGAGGTAGATCAGCGATCTACATTATCATCTTATATTGCATCATTATCAAATTAATTTCTTATTAAACTTACAGAACCTCACTTAACAGTTATTGACCCAATAAGTTTAAAAAGTTAGAAACATATTTCTATCTATAACTCATTATAAGATATGATCAATTAACTTATAGATTTAACATACTTTACCTAGCAGTTATTAGTGATTCAATCTACTTAGCCTAGACTCAGTGCATTTTTATAAACAGACATCTTATGAGGCCACCTAACAGTTATTGGTAGCCTAATATACCTTATAAAGAAACGAGTCATATAGATTATGATACCTTGTAAAGATCCTCACAAATTATTAAGTGACCCTTATTAAAATACCTGTAACCTATTGATTGCAATGGAAGGTTTGAACCTAATATTTAATTAAAAGAAATTTATTATTTAAGTTTTATTATACATCATTAAGTATTTAATTAGGTTTAGTAATGGGATGTAAAGTCTATATCATTTTATTGTCATTAAAATGATATCAATTTTAAATATTAATTACTTTTTACCAAATGAATATAATAAATTAATAATTAATTTATTATTGAGGTATTTAATTGATGCATTATCAATTTGTTGATCTATGATCATTTAATTGCTCCCACTAGATTTCCTTTAATTCTAGATTAATTAGAATAAATTAAGTCATAATTCTTTTAAAATTTAATTAGGAGTAATTGTTTCTATTCGATCTGAACAAGTTCGATCCTAAAAATTTTAATTTTATTTAATTAAATTGCAGTAACATAAATATTAATCAAATTAATAATTTGTGAGAGTTATGATTAATAAAATATGAAAAATCTACAAAAACAAGTTATTAATAATATTATTAATAATTTGTTTGAGTAGAGTAGATTTTATATATTTTCTTAAAAAATGGTGTTTTGGTCCCCATAGAACAATTACACAAATACCCTTTATTGATATAGATTTTGGTCGGTATATGATCGCTTTTTAAATCAATGTGTAAAATTTATAATTGGAGATCAAAATCATCCAAAAATCAAAACACAACCTGAAGTGTGTTAACACGTCAAAACATACATTTTTGGCACAACCATTTCACACTACTAGAAAAATAGTTTTTGATGACAATGAAATTCTATCGCTAAATAGATTTTATAACAGAAAATTTTCTATCACCAAAGTCAAAGCCACTATCAACACATTCCAAATGCAATCATAACGTGTTAATATATGTTAATAATTATTAATATAAAACATTAACACATATATGCATGAAATCACAATAAATCATATTTTAATGATTTTTCCATTTAACCAATTTCATTATCCACATAACAATTATCCAAACACAACCATAGGCATTTATATCATGGTGAAGAATATTTAACATATTGAAAAAAATGTTAATACATAATAATCATTATTATCAACATGCATGAACATATATATGTATAAATCCATCATAAAACATTTCCATGAAGGTTTTACATTTTATTATCACATATAACAACTTGTTGATAATGTAATACATATAATTATATAATCAACCAACCAAAACCATAACTATCATGTACATGAATATCTCATCATATATATATATATATATATATATATATATAAAGCTTACCATATAGTAGCAAGTGGCTCTGATATCACTTTGAAAACTATTTTCACCCACCTAGGAGCTATAGCCATCACACGGACCATATGAAAAAGCTATCAGAGGATCCGAGCCAATAATATGGAACCTTTAAAATTTTAACAATTTTAAAACACATATATATGTATATAAAGCAAAGGATATAGAAATTATACCACTTCTTTTGTTATTTAGAAAGTTAACCGTCTTTAGTCCCTTCCAAGTGTATCCACACACCAGTTTTATCGATTATAGTTTTAATCTATTAGTTAAGAGACAAATACAAGGATGTAACACACTCATTATAACCTTCATTAAGCTTAAATGTACTTACAAAATTATCATTCTAGATCAAGAATGAAAAAACACAAAGAAATTAATTTTCTTTCATTTCTTCTTCTTTCTTTTCTTTTTCTACCTTTAGAAAAATGTTTTGAAAACAAACCAAACCCCTTGCATGAAATTTCTTCTTTTTCTTTTTTGTTATATATTATAAAAAATTAAAACATTAAATAACTTGTGATTAGTGGATTCTAAAATCTATCAAATTCATTTAATAACTTAAAAGATAATTTTGTATTTTTCAAATAATTTAAATACAAAAATTAGATGGATTAAATCACCACCATTGATTTAAATCTAGCAAGTAAGGATTCATTCTTGACACTTGGCAAAATTTTATGATACCCTATTAAGTTAACTTCACAAGATCTTGACACTTGATAAAATTTTATAATGGCATGTTAAAGTTAACTTCATAAGATCTGGCACTTGGCAAAATCATATAATGCCATGTGTAAATAAAATATTTGTTAGATATTTATTATTGAAAGATAAAAATTTACAATCCTAACTATCTGTAAATTATATTTATGATATTATAAAAATCTCTAGAATATTTTTTCGAATCAATAGGTGCTACTGTATTATTATCAAAAAAATTTATTCTTTATCAATAAAGAGTAAAATTACTTTTTGATCAACTTATCAAAATAATTTAATTTTTTATCAATATAAAATATCATTAACTATATTAACGATATTTGTAATGTCTGTCTTCAACTTATTAGTTATTATGTGTAACCTCTTAGTTCACTATGAACTAGATATGAGTCGATATGAACTCTTTCATATTATTTCAGTACAGCTCATTGTAACCAAAGTTTTTAATGATCGTAAGTGACTTTTAGCAAGATATCATAACCCTCAAAATACAAAGAATGTATTTTTAGATAAACCAATCTAGTCGTACTTATATATAGTAAATTCCCTCTGTTACTGACTCCTGATCTAGTGTAGGTCATAAAATTGTAAAACCTCTAACTCAATCTTAGGAACAGAAACTCAATCATATAAGGACTACGCATATCTATAAAACTCATTTTCCAAAACTGTATAAGATTTGAATCTTATGTATAATAGTCCTATCTAGGATCTTAAGCTCTAATATATGAGCTAATAGATTCCTTATTAACCATCACTTATCCTTATACAATAAGAACATATTGTCACCAAGTTTCTTTCATTGGACATGGCTTGCCCAATATTATATAAACGATTAAATCAAGCTTTTTTCACTGAATAAAAAGTATTTAAGTGCATGTTAAGTTAATTTGTGAATAAATTATTGAATGATTTAACTTAAAAGTGATTTCACAATTTATATTATATAATATTGCACATTTAAGTCGATTTATCGAGAAAATTGTTTAAGTACAGGTTTATATATATGGAAGGCTTAAGTATCGATATATAAGATCAAAGTGTCGATACAATGCATAAAAATATCAATACAATGAAGGAAAGACATTAAAAGTATCGATATTATTGAGAAACTATCGATACAATGTGTCAAAGAAATATAAACAGGGTAATATCATAGCAAAGTATCGATATGGTCAAACAAGCGCATTGATACATCTAAGTCATAGACATTGAAAGTATCGATACTCTTAAGAAAGTATCAATACAATATTCCAAAATGAGCAAGCGCATTGATACATATAAGTCGTAGGCATTAAAAGTATTAATATAATAGACAACATATCAATACAATCTCTTAAAGGACAAATATAAGACCTAAAATGCGTAAAAGTATCATACTCTTATAAGAAAGTATCAATACATGCAACAAAATTAGAAGGTATACACAAAAAAGCTAAGTAAAGTATTGAATAAGAATCGATATATATAACAAAAACATCAAGAATGAGTAGTGAAGGTCATCAAAGTATCGATACTCCTTAGGAAGTATCGATATGCTCTATGATTTTCAAGACTTAACAGTTAGTTTGCAATATTAAATGCAGTCATTAATGACAGATTCAAAGAGCCATTACACATAATAAATCAGAGTATAAAATTAATTAGTTTTACAAAAGAACAAGTGATCATCAAGAAGTTAATATGAGAATAGAACTGTTTTATTATGATTGCACAAACTTGTTCATCTCTCTGAAAAACATTCTTTTAGAGAGGAAAAGTTAACACAAAGAGCATATTGACAACTTACTTTATTGAAAGATTTTTATTTCATTTTTGTATATCATTTATCTTGTGTTACACTATACCCGAACAAGAAGTAAGATTATTTTCTGGGTTCTTATCCCCGGTATCAAAGATAAGTGCAGTGACTGCCCTTTGCCCATGAGAAAGGAGTTATATTAGGTTTCTCTTGACCCTATTGAAATCAAGATATCAATGATACATTAGTGTGGGTGGATTACATCTGAGAAGAGTGAACATAGGTTGAAAAACTGAATCACTATAAAAATTGATTGTTTCTCTCTTCATTATTATCACTGTAATTATAGTATTCATTTCATATTTTGATAGTTATTAGTTAAGCTATTTTTATTAGTCATTAAAACTTGCATTAAACCCAATTCATACTAGGACATCACAAGTGAATAATGCATCTTAATGTAGATGGTAGTCATGACATCTCAGGTTAAAGGATTAATAGTACATTAGTATAACTATGCGATAAATTATTGATTGTAAATAATCGCTCATATAATTCATCATGTTTAATCACGTTTAGTAGCATACTATCTAATATATTATCCATGTTTATACTCTTTTGACATAAGACTTATCAGTTAGCTATTAGTATAGGATACTAATTAGTGATAGCAATAAATCATACTAGTCATGCAATGTTATTATCCCTTACAACATTACCTCAATCGAGAACTTTTTTGGATGTATTTCAATCAAAAACTTTATACTTGTTGACTTATGTGTTTTTGATGATGAACAAATTATTTTGTTGATGAATAAATGATTTGTTTGATTAATTTGTTT
>JAVXUL010145821.1:0-14485 GCA_035590515.1 Trichilia minutiflora
TGGTTGGTTACTTGATTATTATTCTTTGGGTCTTTGGTTTAATATACCATTGGTTCAAGAATTAATCTAAGTATCAGGTCAAAAGTTTTCTAATCTGACCATATTGGCTTTCCGGATTAGGATCTACTTGTTTGTGGGTTTTTAGACTACTTAGCTTACGGGTTCACATCAATCAAGTCGAGTTTAAGTAATTCATTATATTGACTCAACTTGATTACACCTTTATTGGACTTCGACTAAAAGAAACGATTAAAAAATTATGGTTGTTTCCTACAAGAATATATAATTACAATCTACCTTATAATAAACAATGATCACTATCGTTAGATGATATCCAGGAAATTTGTAACAATTATGAATTTTTTTTTTTATGATTTCAGAATCAAGCACACGGTGTTACTAGTATGTGGATTTATGTATATTATAACATTTTTGAAATTTTACCGAAATTTATTCGTAACATATATTGTTATCACGATGAATTACTTTTAGCTGAAAAGGAAAACCAATTAGCATAAACATTTTTTTCATAGAAAGGACAATTATCCGATACATAATCAAAACACCATGATGACACCATTTATTTGGTGTAATATAATAATCCTATTAAGTTATTAGGATAATATGGCTAAGAATGCTTGGCAAAGGAAATAAATAAAAATTTAGAACGTCCAATTGTCCTCACTTCAATTTGAGAATCCTCGGAAAGATAGTCGGCAGAGAGAGGAATATCTTGGCGGATCCAAGTTGGAGAGTTACAATTACATTCTTGATTGGAATTTTCAAAGCTTTCCCATATTAGCTCTCAGCTCAGCAACCAAAGTTGTTCCTTCACCTTTACATTAGCACCCCAATTGCTGTATCTAACCCAAATCTCTCAGCTCAGCAACCAAAGTTGTTTCTTCACCTTTACATTAGCACCCTAATCGCTGTATCTAACCCAAATCTCAAATTCTGGTCCACACAGTCCATGGTGTCACCTCAAGAACAAGCGCCGCAGAGAATTTGATGCCATAATCCAAAATGGTTTTGTCATTGATCAACTCTTCATTGTTAAACTTCAGAGTTTGACTGATTGGTAATCGCTTTAATGCATCTTTTCAGATTAAGAATGGTGGTGAACTGGAGCGTTCAGGAACGATCATTCCACCAGTGATCTTCAAGAACACCGTTACCATAATGCACCAAATAATTGTCAATTAACTTTCTTTGTAGGTATATTTATTTTCTTGTTATCAAACATACCATAAATCGATTATATATAAAGAAAACACATGCAGAAAAGGAATGGTTGATATGTTCATTCTAAAAGCATTTTTTGGGAAGGTAAATATTTTTGTTCCTCATGACAAAAGTTTCTGCGAGCAAAATTATGTGAAGTAACTAACACAACATAAACAAAGCATTTCTCTTGCTTAATTAGTTATCCAGAGTGCAGTTAGACACATAGAAGTTCTTTTGTTAATGTTCTAGACCACTGACCAGTTCACTAATACTAGATACAAATGATGGATTTATATTAATGATGAGAATTTGCGGAAACAAATTACAGATTTAATATTGCTAATTAATCCCATGTTAGTTTTACATCATAATCTGGTTAAATCTCATCACTATAGATTGTCTTTCATGTTCAGTTTATGGCAAGCATTAATCAAAAGAGGAAAAAAAAAAAAAAATAGGATTTATAATATTGAAAATAATCGACTAGTGTCAACAATAAGAATATTAATTGTTATAATTAAGAATTGGTTAGAAGATTGAAAAATTAGTGAAAGGAAATCTGAAAGAAACCAAGTCTAGAAGCCATTTAAGTACTATACAAAATTGTCCAGTATACAACAGCAACTTTATTTAAATTATCTTTCTGTTTCATAAATGATTTAAAAATAACTATAAAGTTATTACCTTAAATCATATATATATGTTAATAATCTACATACACCTTAATTTTAGAGAATATTACTACACTCTTTGAAGTAAAACAATTATTCTAAATCTTTCCTCTAATCAAATGATATGACATGAATAAATAAACAGTGGGATAATGTCATAAACTATTTTGAAAGTTGTAAAAATTAAGAATGATTTATTTCTAGATGCCTATTTAATATTTTCTCGTGCTTGCCACTTGCTTTTACCATCTTATATGAATGAAAATATGACATATTAATTGAATTTCAACCATCATTCAGAATTTTCATTATTATTGGCACTTATGATTTGTACTAGAGAGAGCGTATGAACCTGCAAGATGTCTCTCTGGCTGCATAGAGATTCCATTCGTAATGTTGAAGAAAATAATCATTGTTGATGAATAAATTGTCAACTAACCAGCAGCTTTAAACTTACCCACCAGGCCTCGACCAACTGTTTCTGCAGAAAACAGAAAATTACGCAGAACATATATGTAAAACAATTAATATTTTTGATTGTGCGGAGTTAATTATCCTAGTCATTCGTATTAACCTATAAAAAACCCTAATTTAGTTTTGCATTTAGTTATCAAATATGCAAACTGAAAACAAAAGAGACGATTTATCAAACATCAAACATAGGCAACAAAAATTCAAAATACATGAGGTTTTTTCTCCCTCCACAATCCAATCAATTTTAGGCAAAGAAAGGGTGAGTGGGTAGTGCCGGGTCCGGGGAACTGCAAATTAATATAAACAAAAAATTATACTGGGTAGCAAGTAAACAGAAAAGCATATTTTAGGTCGTTATGGTTATTATTCAAAACCCCATCAGTAGTTTTGTTTTTGGACGTATTCTTTTCATATGCTTGATTAACCCAAGAGATCACAGTTTCAAATATAGTCATCGATTATGAATGCAACATCATCAGGATTCACAAGCCCGGCATCATACGTATACATTTGATGTGAATCTTGATGATGTTGTATCCACAAACAACAACTTAATTTCGAACAGGGGTGCTTGCTTGGGATGAGGGCCTGATGGATACAAAAACCCTAATACACAGAAAATTCTAACCTTCTATTAGATCGAACCTGGCTCTGTTAATAATCTAAAAGCAAAACAGACCCGTGAAGTTGATTGTCGCCTAGTAAAGGATCGAGGACAAAATAAATAAATCCAATCAAGAACGAGGAAGAAAGGAAGAAGAAATCAACAGATAATAGAAGAAGAGGCTGAGGGTTTTAGGATTGTTTGAAGCAGATAGTCAGCCAACCAAAGGGGAACAAGAAAGCAGATTGAAGAGAAAAAGCACAGTGGAAAACAGTAATCAAATTGAGACACAGTGCTCTCAGAGCTCATCAAGTAGTCAAAGCTTCTTCGTGCGTGTGGGCGTGAGCGAGAGATAAAAGATATACTGTATGCTTATGCGTATATACCATGAGAGTTATTCATTTAATTACCTGATGAGATATAAGAGCTCGTACGTGACCCAATAAAATCACGCCCTATCCTCGCTCTTCGCAAATGTTTCTAGGGTAAAGAGACTTTAAGAGAGAGAGAATTTTAATATTCTTTGACTATTCGCTTCCTTTCAAATTCCAATGTTATATATATATATATATATATATATATATAAAGAGCGTAGGGTTTATGTGAGACTGCTTTGCACATTAAGAATGTTGGGTAATTGCAAAGGGTTGTACACATTGATGAGTTTTTCAATATAGATTAGTGATTGTTAATTAATGAAAAAATAGTAAACAAAAATATATATATATAAAATATGGCGTTAAACATTGGTTAATGAGTAGGAGATACATCAACTATTAAATAGGATGAACTATTTAACTAAATATGATAACTCAAGTATTTCGAAATAAGTCAGTCTCAGGTCATTTATCCCGAAAGATTTTATTTGAGAGAGGGAGATTATAAATTGACTTATATTATTTAACAAAAAAATATATTAATGTGAGTTTATATTAAAAACAATCTAAATTTTAAAATTTAAACCAAGAAAGTAAGATAAAATTAAATCAAAACCATTCTCAGTTTAAAGAACAACTATACTAAATGAGTACGAGAATTTGATATTATAATGGCTAACTTTTAAGTTATAGTTATTGTAAAATAAAAATTTTAAATATCAAATATTAATGTAAAAATGTATTAAAACTTAGTTTTATTAAATATTTTTTAGATTAATTTATTTTCAGAGCACAACAAAATTCTTACAATACCAAACTAGTCTTTAACGTAGAAAGAAGACTTAAGAATAATTTGAATATTTACCCCAAGGAATTATTTTTTTATTAAATAGAATATAATTCATCTTATTTTATTAACCTATAGGTTAATTTTTCTTAGCAAGTGTGAGATAAGGGTTGATGGCAAATTACACTCACGATAACAACCACCACATGATTGATTGACTCCCAAATTGACTATGTACGGACTAAGATCGAAATGACAGATCGTGAGATAACAGCCTGCCTGCTGATTGGAGCCAATATGTTGCTGAAGAAAATCTTTAAGAACCAGAAATTAAAAATAAATGAAAAATGAATAATTATATATAAATAAATAAAAAGAAGATGCCTTACGTACGTAAAGACATCAAATCTGATGGGAGTGTCTTCAATTTTATGTACATGGTGGGGTTTATGTCCATAAATAATTGAAGATTGAATATTAAAGAGATTTTGACACTTGATAGATTGGCTTCGATGCAAATGAGCTCGTGAATTCAAATTCTGAATGGTAAAATTTAATTAACAAAAAAATATCTAAAATTTATACAGTTAGTTTAAGTAAGTTATTTTTTTTTAAAGTATATGTCTTAAAAATTATATATTTTATCGGTTTTAAGATTTAAGATTTTATATTAATTTTAGCAAAATAAAAAAATTATTTTTTATTTATATACATATATTATTTCATTTATCATAAAAAATAAAATATATATATAAATTAGTCAGATAATCTATTTATAGATATGGTATTAATTGGATAGTAATATCACAAAATAGATATAATAAATCTCGCAAGTAAATATCATAAGATTATATTGATACGGGTGATAATGAAAATCATATATCAAAATTATTTGTGTAAATTAATAGTTAGAGAACTATTTTTCGAATGTAATCAAAGAACGATAAATTATACGGTAATCATATAACCAATAATTTATTGTAAGATTATACTAGTGTGTAATATAATTCTCTAATCTAAAATATCATAATTGAATTTTGTATGAATACATATAATTTATATGGTATATAAGTACGGGACTAGTCACATTCTATATAATAAAGTTGATCTGATTATATGTTGTTCATATAAGTGTATGAATAATAGTTAAGATAAGATCCACTACTTTGATAAATTGGATTAAGAATTATCATTACCTTTATCTAGATCGAATTTCTAGATAAATATCGATATATATCTAAAATATAAGTGTATGACTATAACTCTTTAAATGTCATACGAAAAGTTTATGAGAACGAGTTTAGAACATATTGATTGACAATTTGTAGATAAATCAAGATTATGATTTTGATATTCCATGAACCCTTACTCAATTATAATTGAACAACGAAAGGATATGATCTATATAATTCATACAATTAATAAAAAATTTGATTAAAAAAATTTTCATTATAATTTAGGGATTATGATACATTGTTAGATGTTATAGTCATTGAACTTTTGAAAAATTCGAAGTCGAAGAGTTCAGTACACACTGATGGCTAACTCACGATAAGCCTTTATCAATAATTTTGTGCATTTTAGAAGATACAAAAGAGAAAAAAATATTATCCACATAGAGTTAGCACCTTTCGAGATAACATAAAAACCAAAAGAAATATATATAAACGTATATATATTTATTATTCTTTCAAGAGTTAAAGAACTTATATATATATATATATATATATATATATATATATATTTTAGTTATATATTGATAATAAAAATTATCAAATGATTTAAAATATGATTTTAAAGTCAAATAATAAAATTTAAATTAAAGATTTTATTTTGGAGTAAAAATTTATAATTTTGCCTTTTAAGAGATATTTATCATTGACCATTGCTGACCATTGCTTAATTGTTAAGTAAAATGAGTTTTGATAAATATCTAAGATTAATTATTAAAATATTTGATATTATTGAATAATTATCAAATAAAATAATTAATAAATTCAAGAGAAAATATATATACCACCATTTTGCACTTTTTGAAGTGATAAGATGAAAAAAAGCTCTTATCTCTGTCTCTCATGGAGCTAGGCCATAGCTTCTTTTTAGAAAGGATGGAGCAAATTGAAGAGGGTTCATGATTTTGAAGCTTGTTTTCATCAAATCTTTAAGTTAGGAAGGTAAGTTACCAAAACTCTAACTTTATATATATATATATATATATATATACATGTTAATATATATAGATTCAAGCATGAGATGCTTGAAGAAAAATTTAATTTTATTGCATGTTAAGTCATAAATATCTTCATTTCTATGGTTGAGTGAAGTTCTATAAGAATTAATATCTATCACATCTAGGGTTTGATAAGCTACTTTTAACATGGGATAACTTTGGCTATATTTGAAGAATGAGAATCTTCCGAATTTGAGGACAAATTCTCTTCAACACAAGGAGGGTAATGTAAATCAAGGAATCTAACCTATAAACACTTAAAACTTAACTATACACCCCCTTTCTAATTTGTCCCTAAATCAACTCATAAATATTCTTTCTAACCCGATGCAAAACTAGCTCATAAACACTTTAACTTATCTAGTCTAAATATGTCTAAACATCACAATTTAATTTAGCCTAACTTTTAATTTTCCTTCTCTTCAATTACCCAAGTTATTTCCTTGGTTTGACTATACTGACTATCTTAGAGAAAATTGATATTTAAATTAGTTATTATTTAAATTTTATGTCATTTTCTTTTATATGTGATTTTAGATATTTTAGAAAGCAATCTGAAGTTAATTGCTAGATCCATAGAATAAAAGAGGATAACTACAAAGAATACCAAATTGACATAGATAAATTCTTCACTAAAGAAAGTATTATCTTCATTTTGCCACTTTGAGGTTGTTTTAGGTTTTAAGTAATTATTTTTTATTTATTCTTAATATAATATGATTAATTGTATTTTAACTTGTATTAGACCTTTACAAAATCTCTCCAGATATTCGTAATGTTTAAATTTTACTGAATGAAAGAATTGAATTTTTCTTCAAATTTGTGTAAAAGCCCTTACCCTATATTTTCTGATGGTTGAAATCTTGGTGATGATCTCTTTGGTTTTGGTTGGTAGCTTTGACTTTATACGTTGATCTATCTTAGCTACTTGTTTTTTACGCACTAAATTTCACGAATTGAATCAACTCAAATCTATTTATACTTGACTAATACTCACCTTGTGGTTGTTGGTGGATTTGCTTCAGGAATCCAAAGCTAGAATGTTGGGAAGTGGGGAACCACCGAACATTCGGATCTATTCAGTTCCTCCGGGTGAACAGGACTGAAATCCTATTTTTGTGCTAAACTAAGGCAGTTACGAAACAGATGAACAAAATAAGCAGTAAACTTGGAATGATAAATATTGCATGGTGGATGATAGAGTGGGTTTGAGTGCTGGTTTGGCTATAATGTATGGAAAGTTGATGTTGAACTTACACTCATTTTTTTTTAGTAAACACTATATCGATACGCTTGTGAAGGAAAAAAAATGGCTCTTTGTGGAGACGTACGAAGGGTGTATGGACATCCCGAGACAAGGCAAAACAAACGCACGTGGGAATTAGTGGGAAGGCTGCGTGGTTTGTTCAATTTGCCATAGCTTTGCAATGGTAATTTCAATGAGATAATTGGCCTTAACGAGAAAAATGGTGGGGCTCCGCGTGAACCAGATCAGATGGCTGACTTTAATGAGATAATTTGAGACTCTGAACTCAGTGATTTGGGGTAGCAAGGGGCACCTTTCACATGGTCAAATAGACGTTTTGGTCCTGACTTGATTGAAGAACGATTAGATAGATATTTTTTTGTAATGCAGATTGGCAACGAAAATTCAAGGGGAGTTTATTTATGCATTTGGATACTGGATACTCAGATCAAAGTCCAGTTATGATTGAAATTGTTGAAAGTAAAAGTTAAGGCAGTAGAAGTTAGCGTCAGGGTAAAAGATTTTTTATGAAGATATGTGGAGTACTTATGAAAGCTGCAAAGACATAATTATGCAAACATGTTACGAGGTTCGGAACGATGAGTATACTAGTCCAGTACAAGGCCTCAGAGCTAAATGGAGGTTACCAGACAAAAATTGAAAGGGTGGAGTGGGCAAGAATTTGGTGGCAAAAAACGTAAATTACAAGCAGCATAATCTTCAGTTTTGTGCGGGTGAGGACATTCGAAGTATTGAAAGCAAATTAACAACAATCCCCAGGACGAAGAAATTTACTGGAGACAGAGATTGAGGATTTCATGGCTGAAGGAAGGGGACAAGAAAACAAAAATTTTTCATGCTCAAGCTTAGGCGCTGAAGTAGAAAAACAAAATTGATGGAATAATGGATGGCAAAGGGATTTGGATAGAGGACAAACAAGTAGTGGACGATATTGTTTGTAGATATTTTAATCAATTATTCTCCACTTCTAATCCATCTTTCGCTCAAAAAGAAGCGGCCTTGGAGGGTATTACCAGCAGAGTTTCGGAGGATATGAACGTGCAGATAGAAGCTCAGTCTACAGAAGCAGAAGTTATTTTAGCTCTGAATCAGATGGACTCAGAGAAGGCTCCGGGTCCAGCCGCTTTCCTGCAGCATTCTATCAGAAACACTGGAACTCAATGGGTAGTGAAGTAATATCCACCTGTTTGTAATTTCTAAATGGTCAGATGATAATTACACTTATATAGTCCTTATCCCTAAAATAAGTAATCCAAAAAATTACTGACCATAGGCCTATTAGCTTATGTAATGTGATTTACAAAATAGTTTCTAAAACAATTGCCAACAGACCAAATTGATTATATCCACGAACCAAAGTGCTTTTATTCCCGACGCCTTATAACCGATAATATCATTATTGGTTATAGGGGCCAAAAGATGGGAAAAAGGAGGTTCTGCTGCTTTGAAACTTAGACATTAGTAAAGCCTACGATAGGGTTGAGTGGTGTTAGCAGCATGTTATGAAAAAGATAGGAGGTGGAGTGATCTGATTTTGAAGTACATAAAACCTCAACATTTGCAGATTGCAGTTCTCATAAATGGTAAACCAACAGAGAAACTCCAGCCGTAAAAGGGGCTTTGTCATGGCTGTTCATTATCTTCTTACTTATTTATCAACTATGTTAAGGCTTTTTCATTCTTGCTAGACACAGCTGAAAAAACAAGTTTATACATGGAGTTTGCTTCAGTAACAACTTAGCCATCTCCCACCTTCTGTTTGCAGACAATAGTTTGATTTCCTCTCGAGCATCAATTCATGAATGCAAGAAGCTAAAGGAGCTGCTTGACGTCTACGCAATTGCCTCGGCTCAAACTTTTAGCTTTGAGTATGTTTTTCAGCCCTAATGTTCAACAGCAGCAAAAATTGATTCTACAAAAGGTGTTTAAGCATAAAGTGGTATTGATGCATGAAAAATACTTAGGCTTACCCTCAATGGTTGGAAGGAATAAGAAGTGGTTCTTCAATGATATGAAGTGGTGAGTGACAGAAAAAGTTAAAAGTTGGCACCAAAAGCTCTGCTCGGCGGGCGGAAAGGAAGCGTTAATAAAAGGCTGTGGCACAGGCTATACCCACATATGCCATGAGTGTCTTAAAGCTTCCGGAAGGACTATGCGAGGATATTCAAAAGTTGCCCATAGCTTTCTGATGGAGGTCTAAAGAATCAAGCAAAAGTATTCATTGGTTCAAGTGGAAAAATTTGAGTAAACCTATGCAAAAATATAGGGGGTATTGGTTTCAAAGAACTAGTGCCTTTCAATCAAGCTTTAGTAGCGAAGCAAGGCTGAAAATTTTGCAGTATCTTAACCCTTTGATGGTGGATGTTAAAGGCTCGTTATTTTAGAAAGGCTGTTTTTTGGAAGCAGAAATTAAAAGCAATCCTTCATTCATTTGAAGTATTATGTGCGGAGGGAAACTATTAGAGCAAAAGCTGCATAGTTCCTGGATTCCTAGATCCATCACCTTCAAGCCAACTCCTCACTCTCCATGACACTAGCCGAAGTTACAGTGGCTGATATAATCGAGGAAGGAAACAAGTGGCGTACTGAAGACATGATGGAAGGGAATTTTTTCAAGATGTGGATCAGATCCTAAGTTTACTGTTGCCTAAGGAAGCCAGTGATGATATAGTATTATGGCACTATGAGAAGAGAGGGCAGTACACGGTCAAAAGAGGGTATCAGGTGAGGCAGATGATAAAAAATAGTGAGACTCCCAGCAGCTTCGAAGGAACACTAAAGATTTGGAACCAAGTGTGGAATCTTATAATACCTTCAAAGAATAAAATATTTCTTTGGAGAGGAAGGAGCAACAATTTACCTACTGCACAAAATTTGGCGAAAAGTAAAATAATTGAGGATGACTGGCGTAGAAGGTGCAATTGTGAGAGTGAAAATGTTATTCATGCGTTAGTACAGTGTAAATGGGCAAGGAAAGTTTGGAAATTAACTCCACTTTGGGATAGGATGAAAGGAAGTCATAAAGGGATTATTTGCTGATTTGTTTCAACAAATGATAAAGAAAACTGATGGGTGTAAGAGTTGTTGGCGGTAGCGCTTGCGCTATTTGGTATGCTCGATACAAAGCTCATTTTGACATGTGCTCGAAAAGCCATTAGGGATTTTGGCCTGGCCTGAGGCAGTTTTGGATTCACATCAACGAGTCCTTTCTAGCAAGTCAATGGTGGAGACAGAGCATGATCATCAGAGAGAAAAGAATCGGAATACTATACCTATGGGCTAGTTTAAATTGAATGTGGATGCTACAACGGATAATGAAAGGAAAAGAGCTGGTTTAGGTGTGATAATCAGGAACTTCAAGGGGGAGATCGGGGCTGCTGGCATTGGAAATGTAAATTTCAATGGGGATGCCGAGTGTAGTGAAGCCCAGGCTACAAGTTTTGCCATCCAAATTGCAAAGGATACGGGTTTGGCGCCTTTGATAACTGAATCTGATGCTTTAAATGATGTTAAATTGGTTAGAAATGAGCTGAGCTCTAAAAAGGAAATATTCTGGAAGATCTTGGCAATCAGCCAACTAATGCATAAGGTCGGCCAATGCCTCCAACTTATTTGTGTCGCTCCTACAACACCCAAAACTTTCGTTAATTAGGTTAAAAAAATAAAAAATAAAAACCTAATCTTGGGAATGCCCTAACACTTGGTTTGACAGATATCCAGAAGGCAGAAATCTGCCTCCCACCTTGTATTTCAGCCTTCCGTTATGTACTCGGAATTCTATACCTTGTTTAAAAAGATAATACCATTTGTTTTGAAATAGTTGATGTTGACGAGAATATCCTTTCATATGCATCCAATGTTAATTATTTTTCATGGTACTTTTCTTCTCCACCTTAACAAGAAATTGACAGAAACTTACGATTTTAATAACCTCTAGTCCCCGCTCATCACTTATTAAAATCAGACAAATTATATAGTTGTTGACATTTATTATATTTCACAATCTTAGGTTGTAATAATGAGCCTGGAGTAGGTCAAAGGTTTAGAATTTTCAACCGAATGAAAATTTACTTTCAAAAGTGACCTCACGAATAATAATGTGACATTTGTTACATACGTGATAAATTTTTGTAATTTAATATTAATATTATTTATATAATAAATGAATTAGCACTGCATGTTAACATAAATTTATCTATCAGTTAAAAATATTTTAATGTGAATATATTTTTATTTATATAAAATTAAGATAAATTTTTATTATATTATTAATTATAAATTTTAAATTTGTATTTTATTCAGCTAAAACTAAAATCAATATGGAATCTTAGTCAATAATAATATTACATCATTTATAATTAAATTTAAGAATAATAGGAGAGCTCATGTTAATCTTATTAACATGTACTTCTAGAATAATCGTACATGTACAAGTACAAGCATAATTTTATTATGGAAAGATGATTCCATAACTTTAATTACTTGGTGGGTAAGGTAACATCTGGTAATAGTATTGGGCTAATAACATGAAATCTCAATCTCATTACCTCAAATGAATGGATCAAGGTCGCATTTTTGTGTCAACAACTGAAATATATTATGAAAGTGTGTGTGTGTGTATATTAATTTAACAAAAATATATTACATATCTTTAATAGTTAGATTAAGATCTCTAATTGTTAAGTACATGTGGAAGAAAGATTAAGAGTTTTTTAATTTTATAAATTTTTTAATTTCATTTATCAGCCAATAGATTTATATATTTTTAATAGTTTATATTAAATATTATATGTATCATATATCTTATATGAGCATCAATCATCATGCATTAAAATGTAAAAATTTAATTATTAATAAATAATATAAAAAGTTAAAAATTTTCTAGTCTTTCCCCCATATATATATATATATATAAAGAGAGAACAATAAGAGAGTAAAGTTTAGTGTTTTGTAGGTAATAAGCAATTTTCTAAATTAATTTAAACTTTTAAATTTAGAAGAAAAAAAAAGAGAGGTTTTTTTTATCTAGTTTGAATGTTTGAATGTTTTTAAAATATGAATTTAAACAAAAATAATATAATTTTTCTTCACACAAATATTTTTTAAAGAATATTCTGTATTTTAAAAAGTTACAGACGTTTTGATCTATGAAAAATTTTATATAACTATGTATGTAGATGTATGTTGTCACTTATTCAGTTAATGTTGAAATATAGTCATGAATATATATATATATATATATATATATATATAATATAATATACAAATTATTTTGAAAATAATGATATGAAAATCTCTATGAAGATGTTGATTTTGTCAACAAAACAACAAATAGATGAATGCCAATATGAGCCACTAACTTATATGTTTATCTGTTCTTAGATATTCCAACAGATTCTTGATGATGGCCGATCAAGCTGGTCGTTTCAGGTTTAGTATAATTTTAAAAGAGATGATGTTCCATTAATAGAACACAAAAAGATCTAAATTAAAGAATCAAGACAAAATTTGGCCAACAATATCAACGACACAATGACAACAATAATGTTGTTTTTTAATTTATAAGATAAAATTTATTTATATATATACCCCACAAAATTATAGAATTATAGAATCAATAAAAAAATAACATTTAAATCCTTAAACTTTGGTTAAAAAAGTATTTTAGTCTCATTAAGTTAAAAATATATTTATTTTTATCCCTATTTTTTGATTTTTTTTCTATTTTAAATATTTTTGGTTTTTATTGTAAAAATTAATCTTTCTTTTACCTAGATAGTAAAATTTAAAATTTGGTAGTATTGATAAAAAAATATTTAAAATAAAAAATATCAGTAAATATGGTGAAAATAAATATTTTTAACTTAATGAGATTAAAAATGCCATTTTGATAAAATTTTAGAGATTTAAATATCTTTTATCTAGTCAACGGCTCTCAAAATCGATATATATTAAAGTATTTTTTTAATTTTTTAAAATATTGTATTAATAAAAAGAATTAAATAGCTCCTCAAAGTTGTTGTAAACTGGATGAGATTAAATTTTTAACCTCAATTTCTTAGTACCATTCTAAAACTTAAATTTTATTTTTTGAGCCAATTAATATCACAAAATATATGGAAACCCCTTAATTTTTTTTCTGCTTGCCCACAAGTGGTATAGAATATCTAATTGTACCCTGATACGTGTTACATAGATTCAAACAAAAAGAGAATACTTAGAACATGCGAAAGGGTAAGGAAGGACTTATGAAATTGATTTGGGTCTTTGTCAACCTGGGATGCGAAGAGCTGAATGAAAGAATCGAATTCTTGTTTGATTCAGTGGTAAACAATTAACTAAGGATGATAATTAATTAATTTTATATATATATATATATATATATATTCAAGAAAAAGGAGTAAAAGGTAATCATAAACAATTTAATTAAATTCGATCACTTTGACTAAAACAATATGCGACCTAATTTTCCTACTACTACGTTTTCTTGGGATTTAATAGTTTTCCATGTGAAAGAGGGTGAACGTCCAACTGATCATATTAACTATTACTAAATTTACTTGACATATTCATGAGTAATTGATAGAGCTATCAAATGGACCGGCGGTCCGCGAATCGACCCGTTTAACTTATTATTTAGGTGGTTCAGGATTAAAAAAATTGGCCCGTTTAATTTACGGGCCGATTTAACTCGATTTGTTTAACCCGCGGGTTAAATGGACCAATTCGTTTAATTCGCGGACCGATTCATTTAACCCACCTAATTAAAAAAATTTAATTTAATTTTTTTTAATCTTTATATTTAGATGATAATTGATTATATTTGAATGTTAATAATGATATTAAACTTA